>CBVK0103500698.1:0-17840 GCA_900067695.1 Picea abies
AGTGGCTTAACAACACACTCTGTCACCGACTGTCCTACACCTCGAGGACATAAAAAACTGAAATATTTATTATTAAGGTTAATTTCATTTAGATCTCTAGAATATTTAGTTACTCACAAAATAAATAAATAAAGAAAATAGAGAAAAATAAAAAAAATTCTCACCATCCAGAAATAAACATAATATATGACCTGAGAAACCTAATATGAGATAAAACCCACCTAGAAGGTTAGGTTGCTCTAATTTATTTTCTCTGGTAAGGAAATGATGCAAGTACAAAGAAAGAGACACTCCCTATGGAGTTTCCTTTGACCTGTGGCATGTATGGCTACTACAAAATATCTCCTACTCTATTATTCTCGCATAATACCACTTTGATATGTTTTTCTAAGCTATGGAGCAAGATACAATGCAAAATAGTAGAACCCTTTCTCCTCCTAGTGGCCCAATTTTAACATAGCCTGATAGCCATCTAGGGATAGGCTTTTAACTTCCTCAACCTTCAAGTGTGATAAGGTCTTGTAACTTCTATAATGTTATTAGAAAATCCACTACATGGCTAGCCTCACATGTCTAAGTAATGGAGGCTGACATGGCATCCACTTGCACCATGGTGATCAATATGTTAGGTCAACTTGTGGGGGGCATAACTTTCTCATACGAACTTTGATTGATGAATCATCTGCATCATTGGAAATTTATTGACGTGTAAATTTTGGATAATAAAAAAGGATGTTTGATGCCTCAAAATGCCTCTAGAATATTTTTGACTATTTTTTGGACCTAAATTTCCAAATTTGGATCAGCCACCGAAATGGCCGTGCAAGATGATTCGTCCAATTTTCACCCCAAAAGTAGTGAGATAGATGACAAATAATATAATGATCCAATCTAGATGAATACTACATTGCAATTTCCCCATTACCAACATCTCAACAAAATTTTCTAAATTCTCTGATACCACATTGTAGAATCCCTATCCCCGAGATGGGAAATGCCACACAAAATTTCCAACTATGATACCGTTAACCTAAAAAAAATTCTCCACATATGCACAAAATTATATAGACTACTATAAATATACACATGCATAATACTACAAGAAAAACCCATAAGAGAGAACACATACATAATAACACAACATTTATAATAAACACATAAGAGACACTTATGTTGTGTAAATAAGTCACCAACTGTGTGCAAATTTCAGAATTTCCTCCCAACCATAGTCTCTACTACTCATAACCTCTCAACAAGAGGTCACCTCGGAGCTGGGGATAAAATGCCACCAAGGAAAAGGAATGTTAAGCAAGGCTAAGGTCTATTAACAACAAAAATGCTTAGATAAAGGTTCCAACTCTAGCAGGTAACCTATAGCCTCTCATTCCCCACATACTTGTCCCACCCTAGAAAGTGTGTTGGCCCTTGGCCAAGTTCTGAGGATCCTTGGTCATGTTTTACCTACTTTTGGGACTTCAACAGACTGTCGAAGGCGGAGTGCAAGTCGAAGAGAAGATCGCAGAATCTCAACCCCTTTTTAGGGTTTTTGGGTTTTGGTCTTATGTAATGGGTATGAGGATGTCGACCCATGGGTTTACCCATGCTTAGGCCTATTTTGTAATGTATAAATAAGTATTTAGGCAATGTAAGAAGAATCCAGTGTGCTAAGTGCTAAGTGTTAATTGATAAGTGCAAGTGGTAACTGTAATTTCTCTGTGCATACTCTGTGAGACTTGCGGAGCTAAGTGCAAGTGATTGTAAGAGACTGTGGAAGGATTTGTGTTGTAACTCGAGGAATTAGGATCTAGCAAGGTGTGCATATCTCCTATCCTCTGCGGAGTAATATCTCAAGGCTCTATTCATGTAGTTGATTGACTGAAGATAATAAGGAGACGAAGAGTTGGTGGACGTAGCCCCAGGGTGGGGGTGAACCATGTGTATCCTGTGTTGTGAATGCTTTCTGCTTTTTGGTTGTTCTTTTGTTTATGTGATTCAATGCTTAGTGCGATGTTAGATGATATATGAATCTAATATGATAGCTTAGTGAAAAATAATGTGAAGGAATGCTAGATCTTATCTATGTTGGTGTGGATAGTGCTTGATTCTATTGAATCTATGTGAATACTACATAGATCTTCTGTTAGGGTTTAGATACGCTATAAAATAAGACTGAATATTGATAAATCACAATTTCTAAGTGCTCTGTTAAGGTATTACAATCATAGATCTATGTCCTAGCTAAGGTTGCAGACACAGGAGTCCCGCAACCACCCCTGCCTCTACCTTGGGTGAGACTTCATCTTCTTCGTAGGTGTTTCCGAAAGGGATGGTAGCTAGGGTTTTGTTGGTGCGTTGTTGTAGTGTTGAAACCCAGGTTTTCCCCATGACTAGGGTTGACATCAATGACAACAACCAATCTTCCAACATGTGTATCCTGTGTTGTGAATGCTTTCTGCTTTTTGGTTGTTATTTTGTTTATGTGATTCAATTCTTAGTGCGATGTTAGATGATATATGAATCTAATATGATAGCTTAGTGAAAAATAATGTGAAGGAATGCTAGATCTTATCTATGTTGGTGTGGATAGTGCTTGATTCTATTGAATCTATGTGAATACTACATAGATATTATGTTAGGGTTTAGATACACTATAAAATAAGACTGAATATTGATAAATCACAATTTCTAAGTTCTCTGTTAAGGTATTACAATCATAGATCTATGTCCTAGCTAAGGTTGCAGACACGGGAGTCCTGCAACCACCCTTGCCTCTACCTTGGGTGAGACTTCATCTGCTTCGTAGGTGTTTCCGAAAGGGATGGTAGCTAGGGTTTTGTTGGTGCGTTGTTGTAGTGTTGAAACCCAGGTTTTCCCCTGTGCCAATAAATGGTTCTGTTGCCGGGACCTGAAACTGTGATTGTTGGGAACTGAGAAAGAAGAAGATATGTGAAAAGATCTAACCTGAAACTTTGAAAGCTCTGTGTGTAGATCTTTCACCCTAGTGTGCAGCACTCTAATTGGATTGTGAATCTATGTGCTAAGAAGAGAAGTCAAATCCAAAGAAAAGAGGTAAGATCTTGAAGCTTTGTTCTCTGGTAAATGTAAGAATAGTGAAAAGTTTTTAGATCTAGAATATTTGTGCTTTGTTGAAAGTAAGATTAGTGAAATTTTGTGTTTCAAGAGTATGGATCCAGGTATGTTTGATAAATTTTGTCCTAGCCTAAAAACTAGGGCAGAGCTAGATGAAAGACAGTTTGATATGAGTAGATCTGATAGAAATAATGAAACATATGTCATTCCTATGCATAGAAAGAATGTTTGGACTAATAAATGGATGCAGGAATATGTTATTCCTATGCATAGAAAGAATGTTTGGACTAATAAATGGATGCAAGATCCTAGAAAGAATTTTTTGCAGGCTAGCTACAATGATCCTAGTGCACAGTACAGGAAGGGTTGGGGATCATTTAAAAGAAAGAGAGGATTGACTTTTTTTTACAGTTGCAAAAGACCGAGACATCTTGCTAAGGAATTTCTTGGAAGAAGGCCTAGTTGTCTTTGTTGTAAATCTATGGATCATGAAGTTCTGGATTGCCCTAGAATTATTGCTAAGGTTGAAATAATGAATATGAGACAAGAAAACCCTGAGGAAGGTCAAGAAACTAAGATCATGGTAGAACCTTAGAAAGAATCAGAGACTGTACTATTGCAAATGAAAGAAACCCTGAATGATCACAAAGATATCAACTTATCAGAGATCTTCAAAGAAAAAGAATGCATAGAAACAAGTATAGGAGACTTCGACATTGAATACATTCTAGATGAGGAAACATGGGTGAATATCATGAAAGAAAGAACTTGAGAAATTTTAGGAAATCCTGCTATGATTCCTTCACTCGAAGGAATAGGATTTTTTGGAGGAAATTTGATAACCCTGTGTGGAAGACTTACCCAAATATCTATGAGTGCTCATGGAACTTTGACAGAGAAAGATTTTGAGGTTGTTAAATTCATTGAGAACATCGCTCCATTGGCTATGTTACTAGGAAAAACCTTGATCAAGAAGGATCATACCCAAAGGAAGGAAGAAGAATACCTACAACACAAAAAAAAAGACCTAAGAGACTTCATGACCAAGAGAATTGCGCACTTATTGAAAGAACAAGAAGATCAGCTGAAACTACTGAGGTCCAGACATCCATATATCGAAATTGAAAGAACACATGAGGATTTGAGATACTTGTCTGTACAAGAGAGTAGAGCACCTACACTAGACAGAGAAGAAGTATTTCCCTTGAACCCTAGTAAATACCATCAACAATGCGAAGTTACTATGCCAAGAGAAGATAAGAATCAGAATGGAAAGAGGAATACTGAGACGAAGATCACCAGGAAAAAGGATAGAAATATTAGTAAGAAAAAAGAAAAGATAGAAAAATTACAAATAACACTAGAAAGAACTCCGCAGAAGGAAGGATTCAAAAATTTGAACTTCGCTGTGATATTAGTACAACACAGCATGGCACTTCGCCACGATGAAGTAATATGACCATTGGACGCATTATAAACATTATCCCAAATGGTTATAAAAATAGTTATGGCCAGGAAGCTTGCCATCAGACCGTTGGGACCACGCCATAACAAACACAACTGCATTAATGAAGGCTTATGACTTGTTGGAAAGATCTGTTACCTAGTTGTCTACTTAGTTTGTCGAGCCTTGCATTGAGAACACTTTTTCCACCCATGATTATCTGAGCTCTAATATTAGTTGATTTCACACAGTGATCATCGAGCTATCGCCATCCATTCCATTGCATCAAATAGTTTCTCTTCAACCCGAGATATTCAACCAAGAGCGTGTATGTCCGAAGAACTTAGAACAGTTGAAGAATCTGTGAAGGAGATACTTGTCAAACTCATGACTGAAAGAATAATGTATGTGGATGTAAAAGATTCATTGATGAGTGGAGTGCAAGCCTCCCCATTGACTGCTTACGGATCTGAAAAATCCTGATATGCGACTGAGAAAACAACCAAGAATAGAGATGACTTGGCGAATGAGAAATTATTTTTGTCAATCCTGCCCTATTACATCCCACCCTTGGATGGTGTAGTGAGTCATGACAGTGTCTCGAGGGACTTTGACTACACTGTCATCATTGTGTATCTCCTGAGGGGGATATGCATATTCAGACCACAACTAGAGTGAATTTTGACATTGAAAATTAGTGACTATAACCTGGGAGACCGTAATGAAGATTCCACCCTTTTGAAGGTAATGAAGATTCCACATTTTGGAAGGAACTAGGAGGTTAACGCCTGCATTAAGATCCTTATTTTGTGCTTCCACAGTGGCTATATGTGGTTGGATAGACGAATTACTGTCGATCCGACGCTGATCCATAGGATCACCGGACTAAGCATGCATGGACCAAACCCACAAGAGTTATACCCAGGAAAATATGTAGACCATGCCTTGGCATAGACGATTAAAGAAACATACGAAAATGTTGAGAAGGGGATGCGAGGCTACAAGGTAGCCTCCATACAGAATGGCGCAATGCGCCTAGCATGCCAATTAATTGCACAAAATCTAGTAAGAAAGAACAAACCCACGCAGGTCACATGGTTTGTCATTGACCTCACAGGGAAATGCGTAGAAGGCCTACAGATGAACTGGGTGAAGTACCTAGTTAACCAGCTCGAACAGGATTTCCACGAAGCTCAGGATCAAGGCTATGAGTTTCTCTTCAGCTGGCTCCTGATCCTCATTGCATTTACTGCTTGGGAGATGCCGGAAGGTGAGACTTTCCCTGACATCGATCCATTCAAGCCACTTGCTACGAATTTCACCAGGCTCTGGTATTTGAGAGTTATGGGAAATCAGTGGTATTCAAACGCAATATTTCATACATATTACCTGCAGCTTAGAAGGATTATTGATTCCTTCCCTCATATGACACCGAACACCCTGGATAGGTTCAGGCCTCTTATGAAATTCTGCACAGATAGGCACTACATTTATATTACTACATGTGCCGATGAAAGAAAAGAATAAATTCAGTACTACTACAAGATCACTATAGAGGACCTGGAAGAAATCAGTAAAGACTAGCCTACATAACTCCTTATCCCTTCTAACCCCACAAATATGTCTGACCTGGACCTCATTGGAAATCTAGTGGTTACTCACGAAGAGTATGATGCCCCAAGCAGCAGTAGGAAGAAAAATAAGCAAGATGTATAGGAAATACACATCACATCAGAAGAGACTGCATCAGAGTCACCTAGCAGAGGAGGTGATGAAGAAGTGAAAAATGATGAAAAAGAACAAGAAGAAGATAAGAAAGGTGAAGTAATACCGCCACAAAACCTCTCTGATGACACCGATCCATCTAAGAAAGGAAGCTTTCCCCCAAAAAACCTTCATCGCGGAAGAAGTTCAAAACCAATAAGCCAAAGATGCAGAGTGTACTCACGGTCATTGACTTCGAATTCATTATTTCAGCTATAGGATATGCCTCAGAAGATATTTTGCAAAGAAACGATGTAAAAAAAGAAGCTATGTATGATAGAATTGAAGCAAAACTAAGAGGTGTACAACAAGCCCTTTATTTGAGCCTTGTAGTTTCCACTGCTCCCCTGCCCTCAGGAGAACCAGAGTTGGGATATGAGCCTGCCCAACTCCGCATATTAGCTGATGTAACCAAAGCTCTCCTTCATTAATCAAAAGATGAGAAATAACAGGTAACAACAGCCCTGCATCAATCACAGGAGGAAGTTATAAAGAAACATAGGATAGCGCAACAAGAGAGGGATGCCCTTCCAGCGAAGTTCAATGAATAAAGAGAAAAAATCCAATAGGAGAAAGAAAATTTGATCGTGGAGCAGGTCTGAGTAAAAGAAGCAGTCAACAATGCACTTTGCTCTGTGACAGGCTTGGAGTAGAAGGAGGAAGAACCAGTAGAACACCAAGTAGCACATCTTGTAGAAACCATCCAACATATTTAGCAGAGAATCACAAATCTAGAGCTAAGAACAATGCCTAGTACTCCGCAGGATCTACAAGATCAACAAGAAGCAACTGCCTGAGGCGTCATTGAAAGAATCAAGGGCCTTGTCATGGAATGTAAACAACCAAGCGATCATAGTGCCCAGACTTATGAGTGACTCACTAGAGATCATGAATTGAAAGCACTGGAGTTACAACTCCAGGAGGCGAAGCAGAAAGTAGAAACAGTATAGGCACAGTTGAATTCCCTATCAGCCATTGAGAGGATGAAGAGATCCCAATAACAACGCACTACCCAGCAACAGGTCCACACCATTCAGAGAAGATTCATGGAATTCACTCAGAGACTTCAACCAATATAAGACGAGGCTTGCAAACTATTCACAGAGATCTAAGGACGAGGAGAAGAACTAGAGCAATTCGTCACTATAGCTAAATAACACTTAGAGGGACCTGTCAACGAAGTAGTAATCCAAGAGTTCGTTGAGCAGGAGTTCATGGCACAACAACAGGTCGAAGCAGCTCGAGCCAAGATCGAGGCTTTTGAAGCAGAGCTACCCAGATCAGAGTGACTCGGGAACTTAGAGGGACCTGTCAACGAAGTAGTAATCCAAGAGTTCGTTGAGCAGGAGTTCATGGCACAACAACAGGTCGAAGCAGCTCGAGCCAAGATCGAGGCTTTTGAGACAGAATTACCTAGAGCAGAGTGACTTAAGATGAGTCACATGTGAGTGTTGGAGTCATGTTGGCCCTTGACCAAGTTTTGAGGATCCTTGTTCATGTTTGAACTACTTTTGGGACTTCAACAGGCTGTCGAAGGTAGAGCTCAAGTCGAAGCGGAGATTGCGGAATCTCATCCCCTTTTTAGGGCATTTTGGGTTTTGGGCTTATGTAATGGGTATGGGGATGTTGGCCCATGGGTTTACCCATGCTTAGGACTATTTTGTAATTTATAAATAAGTAGCTAGGTGATGTAAGAACAATTCGGTGTGCTAAGTGCTAAGTGTTAATTTCTAAGTGCAAGTGGTAACTATAATTGCTTTTTGCATACTATGTGAGGCTTGCAGAGCTAAGTCCAAGTGATTGTAAGAGACTATGGAAGGATTTGTGTTTTAACTCAAGGAAGGAGGATCTAGCAAGGTGCGTAGATATCCTCTCCTTTGCAAAGTAATATCTCAAGGCTCTATGCATGTAGCTTTTTAACTGAAGATAATAAGGAGACGAAGAGTTGGTGGACATAGCCCCAAGGTTGGGTTGAACCATGTATATCCTGTGTTGTGAATGCTTTGTGCTTTTTGGTTGTTCTTTTGTTTATGTGATTCAATGCTTTAGATGATAGATGAATCTAGTATGATAGTATAGTACTGAATAGTGTGAAGGAATGCTAGATCTGATCTATGTTGGTATGCTTAGTGATCAAGTCTATTGAATCTATGTGAATATTGTGCAGATCTTTTGTTAGGGTTTAGATGTGTTGTAAAATAAGACTAAATATTGATAAATCATAATTGCTAAGTGCTCTGTTAAGGTATTACAATCACAAATTTGTGTCCCAGTTGAGGTTGCAGACACTGGAGTCCTACAATCACCCCTGTCGCTACCTCAGGTGAGACTTCATCTGCTTCGCAGGTGTTGCCGAAAGGGCCAGTAGCCAAGGTTTTGTTGGTAGACTGTTATAGCATTGAACCCCATGTCTGCCCCTCTGCCAACAAAGTGTACCCCTTCTCTTTTCAAAACTCCTTCAACTGCCCCACTTCCCTTCTGAAGTTTTAGCAACATGCTTGAAAAGAAGTCTCAGATCCTTTTAGCCGCAAGTTGGCACCTTGGTAAAATAATTCCCATCATTTCTCTCACCAGGTGAGAATGCTTATGGTCCTAACATCCTTCTTATTCAATAGCACATGGGCTTGATAACCTGCCTCTTCAGCTCACTTGTAACTCAAGTTACTCCTCAAAACAACTACAAAGATTCCCAAATGTAGGTACAGAAGGTAGATGACATAATGAACATCCTAGAATCATGTTAAGAATTATTGGGAAAGATGATAATTACACTAAGTTCTCAACAATATATTTTCATGTTCCCAACTTCACACTTGTCATGTTGGGAGCTTCCTTGGGCTCCACTTGTGGTACATTCCCCTCTTCATAGGACCTTAGGATATAAATATATCCATAACTTTGACTTTAGGAAATATTAATATATTATTCCCTTGGGCTTAAGCCTCCTTTCCTAGACTCTTAGCCCTCTTTCACTTATAGTGTGATTTACCCCCCCATACTCTTTTTGTCTCGTTGTTCTACATCAATGATGTGTTTCCATTAATATATGAGTGTGATTACATATTACAAAGATAAGCTCGTTGGCCTTTCAACATTCATGCTCTCTCGCCTAATAATCACAGAGGCACCCTGGCCTCAAAACATATATACAAAAACACTTTAAGCCAAAATGTCTTGGCTGACCAACCTATATGTATATTTACAACTTAGGTTCGGCCTAGGGGTATCACATATCCACCCTTCTCTTTTCAGTGCTATGCCAAGATGAAAAAAAAATCTTATGTTACAATTAGGAAGAAAGAGGAGAAATGATTACATTCCTTATAGTTTAGCATGCAATGTAAATACTTTATCTCTTCATATAATGCATGTGTTTTGTAGTATTTTTTATACTTTAATCTTTTCTTCACTTTTGGAATATGTTTTATACCTTAATCTGATACATTTTACTATTTGAATAAAAAAACAATCATATTTGTTTTATAATATCTACTTTAGAGAAATTGATCATTATACCTTTGTTTACTACTAACCATTCACATTTAAACTACCATATATTAGGCCACATAACATGTTATAGGGGAAAATGTTCAAATGCATGTAAAATGCGAACATACAATCTTCTACATGTAAATTTAGCACACTTAAAACAAACAAATCTGAAAAACCACAAACATCTTATGTTTTAACATTGCTTTAAATATAGATTGATATTTTTTTTAAGAGATCAAGAAAAAAATGTTCTTTTCATACACAATTTATATTGATATTTACATTGTGGGAATGGAGGTTTTTATTTTTTCTCTAAATGATGTTTTTCTCATCTATACTAAATCATTTTTTTTTTATGTTTTTATTTTCCTACAGTGATGGGCAGCAAAGATGTTTCAAAGTTTATTTCTTCTTTGAATGAAGCCACACAACAAGAATGATTTTTCATTTCCATACAAAATATGATTTTTATCAAAAATAGTTATATATTCCACCTTTCCGATGAAATATTACAATTTTTATCTAAGATTAAGGGAATCCTACGACAATTTAAACGTATTTGTGAAAGGGAGGCAAGTATTTAAATCTTAGGAGATAATGGCTTCAAAGGCAAAGTGGTCATCATGCAACAAGAGTTGATTTTAGTTCATGTTGTGTGTATCACTAATCTGGTTACACTTTAGAATAGATTTTGTTATCTTTATCATATATGAGATTTTTTAGATTTTTTGCATTTATAAATTTCATTTGATAAGTTAAAACATCAATATTTTTGAAAAGGGATTATTTTTTCTTTTGTAGATCTCAACTATAACTATATTTGAGTTTATTTCCTACTATGTTCTTTGTTATGGAATTATTTTTATTCGTTCTTTTTATACTATTCATTAAAATATTGTTCTTTAAAATTTTCACACTTCATATATTGATTTTTAAAATAAATTTTTAGATTATTATTTTTCACTTTCTCAATGTTACATTACATTAAGGAGAACCGTATTATTAATATTATTATTTTATTATGTCTCATCATAAATAATTCTATCTTTTCAATACTTATTTTCCTTATGTTGTGATGTCACATATTATTCAAATATCTACATCAAACATATCCTAGCTATTACTTTTGAAAAGTTGATATGTGTCATTCCATCATTAAGTGAATCATTTTTTTTCTTTTAAATTGTCACTATATTTTTTAAATGAAATTCCTTTTTCTTTTATACATGTCAACTATAGATTATATCCCCTTCCTATATGGAGAGAAGAATACAACAAATCAAATCATTAGTATTGATATTTTTTTATTGTTCATTATATTCCTTAACACAACCTTTTAGATTATTACTATTTGCTTAATGTTACATTTCGTTAAATACAACCATATTAATAAAAAAAAAAATTATCATAATGTCACATCTTTTAGATGTCTATCTCTTCAATTATTGCAGTCCATATGTTACAATGTTTCATATTAGTCATATGTTTACACCAAACATAACCTTTATTCATTTTGAAATAATGATATGGGTCATTCCATCCAATTTATTCATTTTATTATTTTTAAAATGTCACATTATGGCATAATATTGAAGTTTTCCTTTTAATTTATGAATGTGAAACATAAACTCTTAGGTTTTTACTCTTTAATTTAATGTCAACTTCTTGGATGTCACAAATATTGATGTTCACCTCATAAAATTACTACTCTACAAATTTGGCCATGGGACATATTGTTCATAGTAATTTGTAGGACCAACTTGAAACATAACATATATTACTCTTCACATCTCTCGACTAATATTAAGTTAATGACAAACAATTTTTCACTTTTAGATTGCCATTGTATGACATTGTTTTATAGTGAACCTCTTGAACTATTACTACTAAAGTCTTTCTTTATAAAATAAAATTAACATTTAATTCAACCATATGTTTTCTTATAAATCTTGAAATGTGAAAATTGATTTGAGTCATCTTCCTATTTTAATTCTCTTAAATTGTCATAATGTTTTATAACATTTATCTCGACCATAGTATCATCTTTTTCGTGTCACATTGTAATCCTTAAGGAAAAATATAAATTTATATTACCCTTGATGAACATTGCAATGTGACAAAAACCAATGATGATTGTGCAATTTTACATTAGTAAAAGAATATGAACTTCACAATGCAACATAACTAACAGGAATGTCCCAAATGAAGAAAACCATTATGGAATGTTGCATTGTGACAAAACCTGGAGCATAACAATTTGACATAAGTTAATCAACCTAAACATCACAATGTAACATAACCATAGTCAACCTTAGTTAGCCTTGGTCAACCATAGTCAATCATGGAAACCATAGTCTACCCATGTTAGACATGGTTATGTTCATATAATCTTTGTGACATAACTCAAACTTTACTGTTATTAAACCCAAAATATCTTTACACAAATGTTTCATTGTGACGTTCACGACCAAAAATGAGATGAACATAACCCTACATCGCATTTTTACAAACATATCCCAACATTTCAATGTAATGAATGTTACCCATTGTCACAGTGTGACTAACATATCCCAATGTCAAGATGCTTTTAACATAAATTGGCGTCACACTATGATGAATAGAAACCAATGTTGTTATCAAACATAGCCCTTGTTGAATGTCGCTATGTGGAAAACATCAACCATAAACAACCATAGTTAACCATGTCTGCATAGAACTATGGACAACTAAAGACAACTATGGTTTACAAAAGTCAACCATTTTAAACATTGTTATATGGAATAATCATTGAGGAATATCACAATCTAACAATGGTCAACTTGATACAGTCAACCAATGTAAAACCATGGTCAAGGACAACCATGGTTAAGGTCAACCATAGTTAATCATAGTCAACCATGTTCATGGTCAACCATCATCATGCACATGGTCATGGTCAACCATGGCCTTCGTTTACTATAATAAACCATGGTCAAACATAGACAAGAATGGTCATGGTCAACAATTGAGAATGAATCAATTTGACAGAAGTCAAGCATGATGAACATCACAATGCAACATTAAAACAATAAATATTGGTTATACATAATCAACATTATCAACCATACGCAAAGTGACATTGTTAACCAAGGTTGAATTAGAGTCAAGGACAATGATGATAATTCACTGTTTACGATGGTGAAGGTTAACCATGGCCCTGATCATCATCAACAATGGACATGGTCATGGCCAACTGTAGTCAACCATGGTCAAGCATAGTGAACCAAGGTCATGGTCATGGTTAAACATAGTCAACCAAGGTCATGTTCATGATCTACCATAGTCAACCAAGGTTATCGACAACCATAGTCATGGTCATCCCTGGTCAACCATAGTCAACCATGGTCAACATGGTTGACCATAGTCTACCATATACAACCATGGTCAACCGTATTCGACCATTCTCATGGTTAACCATAGTCACCCATAAACATTGTCAACCACATGGTCAACCTTATTCAACTATGGTTAACGTGAACCATGCTCATTTTCACCCATGGTCAACCATATTTAAGCATGGTCAACCATGCTCACAATCATGGTCAACCATGGAAAACCATGGTCATAGTCATCCATGCTCACAATCTTGGTCAACAAGAGTCAACCATTGACATAGTCAACTAAGGTCAACCATAATGAACCATGGTCTTGTTTATGGACATGTTGAACCATGGTCATGGTCAACTATGGGCAAGGTTAACCATAGTCATGATTAACCATGGTCAATCATAGTCAACAATGTTCATGGTCAACCATCATTATGCTCATGGTCAACAATTGACAATGCAACAATTTAATAGAAGTCAAGCATCATGAACCATGGGGGATTCACCTTGTTGACCAATATCTTATCACATTCATTCATGAAGGGGATTTTTAAATTATGAAATATAAAGTCAATATATTGTAGATATTATGGGGGGATGCAAAGTATTAGGGTGTTTATAAGTATTGGGGGGTATAAAAGGGGTATTTAGAAAAAATAGGGTTTTTTATTGGAAATATGTATTGTGAGGGGAGCTCAACATAAGGGTTTTGGGAGGTATTTATCAATATCTAGTGAAATTAGAGATATTCTTTAATATCCCATGAACAAAAATGGTATGTCACATGTTCACTAAGTGATGATCCCATGTGATGAACATTGTAATGTGACACTACCATGGTAAACCATGGTTATGCATAATCAATATGATCAACTACAAGCAGCTCAACATAGTTAACTAAGGTTGAACAAGGGTGAAGGAAAACCATGATCATGGTCATGGTCAACCATGGACATGGTCATGTTCAACCATGGTCCTAGTCAACCTTAATCGACCATGGTCAAACATAGTCAATCATGGTCATGGTCTAGTATATTCAACCAACATCATGGAAAAGCATAATCATGGTCATTCTTGGTCAACCATAGTCAATCATGGTTAACCATGGTCAACATAGCTGACCATAGTCTACCATAGATAACCATGGTCAACCATGCTCGTGGTCAACCATAGTTGTCCATATACATTATCAACCAC
Source organism: Picea abies (assembly GCA_900067695.1). NCBI lineage: Eukaryota > Viridiplantae > Streptophyta > Pinopsida > Pinales > Pinaceae > Picea > Picea abies. The sequence goes on from CBVK0103500698.1 coordinate 14,353, forward strand.
ATGGTTAACCTTATTCAACCATGCTCAATGTTAACCATAGTCAACCATGTTCATGTTCACTCATGGTCAACCATATTGTACCATGGTCAGCGATAGTCATTCATTGTCAACCATGTTCATGTGCACTCATGGTAAACCATATTGAACCATGGTCAACGATAGTCATTGATTGTCAACCATGTTCATATTCACTCATGGTGAACCATATTGAACCATGGTCAATGATAGTCATTCATTGTCAACCATACTTAATCAACAATAACCAGAGTCAACCATGGTCGTGGTTAACTAAGGTTAACCATAGTAAACCATGGTATTGTTTATGGTCATGTTCAACCATTGTCAACCATGGTTAACCATGTTCATTGTCAACCATAGTCAATCACGATCAACCATAGTCAACTAGGGTCATCCATTATCAAGGGCATCAACATTCTGCCATGGTCATGGGCATGGTGAACCATGGTGATGGTGATAGTTATGATCATGTTCAAGCTCAACAATAGTCAATGAAAGTAAACCATAATCAACCAAAGTCAACCAAAATTTATCATGGTCTACCATCTTTAACCATAGACTACAATGGTCAACCATAGTCGACCACAATCAACATGGTTATCTATATTCAACATGTTCACCCATGGTCAACAATACTCAAATGAGGTTAACCACCTTCTACCATGGGCAATAATTAATAGTCAATCATGGTCAATTGAATTCAACCTTAGAAGATTGTGGTTTACCAAAGTCTTTTATAGTCAAACATAATCAACCATGGCTAATGAAAGTCAACAATGGTCAAACATAACTAAACATGGTGAACCATACTCAACCATGGAAACCCATAGTTTAACTTGGTCATCCATGATTAACCATATCATAAATATTTTATTATTAATTATATTGATATGGTCAACTATAATGAACATGGTGAAGTGTTGTCAACATAGTCATCCATAGTAAACCATTTCATATATATTTCATTATTAATTATATTGATATTTTAATTCACAAATTATCTATTCCTCAATCTACTAGTAGACCCAAACTAGCACAACCACTAATGGCCCCGAAATTGACCTATAACAACTACTTTCAATAACCAAAATTGACCTATAACAACCACTTTCAATAATACAATTGTGCTAATATTTAAGAGATTATTAAAATATGAAATCATTTAATTTTTAATAAATTTTCAAATGTTTTAAAATTATATTTTAACTTTTCTTAAATTAAAGAACATAAGTTCTTTCATCACAAAATACAAAATTAGTTGGCTACATTAAAATACTAAATTTTTGCTTTAATAGACCTAACTCACCCGTCAAGCAGCTAATAAAAATACGCATAAAAAATATCATAAAGTGACGTACGTCTATCGAGTCTCGTTGGTAAGTTGGGAGACATAGTAAATGATATTTTCTTACATTTATGGAAGGGACCAAATTTTAGTGTGATTACTCATGGGCATGGTTGAAGTTTAATTGGTATCCTTTTATAGAACCTGCAATATCGTTTGATGGAGGAACCAGAGCCGAGGCGTTTTTTTGTTCTTTACTGGAGGGAGGACCGAAATGTTTGATTATGAAACACGTGCGGTTCCTTTTATCCCGGCTGAACTCGGTCATACTGCCTTCTGATAGGCCCTCCCCTTTTCCGTTTGAAGCTCTAGCGGGATTTTTTGAACCGGGTTTACACCTACGTTTTTTGGCGCCCACTACAGACAGAAACCAGGATCCGACGCTCAACATTTGACGTTATTTCGGTTGACAGTTTGTCTATATGCTCCTTTTCTGAGGTTTATCTCTTGGATTTATATCTCTGGTTTGGTTTTTGCTAACTTTTAGTGCCGGCCTGTGAAACCGCTTCTCTTTTCCTTTATCTCTCTGGGTAGGCTACGTTTTGTCTTTTTGTTTTGGTCTGTGGAACCGCACTTACTTTCCCTTCTTTTTTGGACTGTCGGCCACTATATTGCTCGCGTCCTTATCGGACTGTCGGCCACTGCTGTGCCCGTGTCATGTTTCTCTGACTTCGCCTGCTCACTGTCAGTTTTAGCCCTCCATCCTTTTGCACAGTTTTGGCGTTGGGGTCAGGTGTGGTCCCCGAGCGGTCACACATGGACCACCTGTCCAGTTTCCCTGAGCAACCAGCGGATGATCCCTTCTAGAATCAGGAAGGACTTTTCGAAAAAATTGATTCTTTAGTCCTTTGTGCTCCGAAGCTTCCCTCCACTACTTTTCCAAACAGATCCTCCGCCTCTGATGACTTTCCAGGGGGTCCTTGCTTTCCATCCTTGCCAGTTGAGCCTCTCCCGAGCGCCCCCCCTGTTACAGACCTCCACTCGTTTGATTCCCTGCCCCCTCTCCTCGGTCCTAGAGTTTCTTCCCTTCCAGAGTCTTCCAAATCTCAGCCAGCCTCCTGTCGACTGCCCTCTTCTGGTCGAAAGGTGTGGAAAGCAAATAAAAGATCTAGAAGATTAGTGCTCGGAGATGGCTTAGGCCTAGAAAGTCTTTGCAAGATGTCCCTATGTTCGCTGGTTGGTCGTGTATCGTATAAATCTTCAAGCGCCCCCCCTGCAAGACTGGATAAAGCATAACTGGTTGCCGATTTTTGGACACTGCCCGGGGGTCCATTTTTTAAAAAAGGGTTGGCTCTGCTTCACATGCAGATCTCGTGAAGACGCCTCGCTGCTCTTAACTTCCTTCTGGATCTATGGAGGTAGCAGTCTGATGCTCAAACGATGGCGGATGGCTTTCAACCTGGAGTCAGACTTCTTCCAGCACATACATTTGTGGGTGTTGCTCTCGGGTCTCCCTTTACACCTCTGGAATGAAGAGGCTTTAAGAGCCATAGGCAACTGCTTGGGTAAGTGCATTTCTCTTGACTCTTCTTCTCTCCTGGGCTCTTCGAGGACGATGGCAAGGTTACTGGTAGAGATGGACTTATCGGTGGGGCTGCCAGAAAATCTTGAAATAGATTGGCGAGGGAGGAAGATTCTGCAGAACCTGGATTACCTTGGTATCCCGTTCAGATGCAACCGTTGCCGTGAGACAGGCCACCTCCGACACTCATGCCCTGGAAAGTCCAAGTCCGTTTCCTCTGATGAAGAAGGAGACCTTATTTTAAACCCTCCTGCCTATCAATCTGCCGATCCGTCTCTTGTCTTCTTGGATGTCCACTTAGAGTCTTCCTCCCAGTCTCTTCCTGAATCGACAGATTCACTGACGACCAAGCTTTCCCTTCTGTGCCCTGCGCTCTTTAATTCTCTCTCGGATTCAGAAAAAGTTTTTGTTAATAGTCTTGGCTGGTCTTCTTCCTCCAAGTCCTTCTCTACACTAACCAAGTCGCTCCCTTCTTCCTTCCCTCGGGTTCCCCCTCCTGACCGCTCTCCTTCCCCCTCTTTGATCGGCTCCCCTTCCCCTTCGTCGATCATTCTCCCTTCCCCAGTTCCGATCTCGCAGGTAAGCTCTCTACCAGTGCCCGAT
>CBVK0103500718.1:0-11573 GCA_900067695.1 Picea abies
ACATCTTTTGGATAAATTCTCAATATTCATAGTGTTGTAACATGCACTATTCCATTTGAACATTAACACTGCAATATAATTAACCACTTCCCATTTTATTGACCAAACTGGTCTTGGAATACCATTATCATTGATTGGCATTTAAAAATTATGAAATACTTCTTTCATGTCTTCTTTCTAATATTCCTTGCCACCCATGTCTTTGCTCAATATTAATTATCTCTCTTCACTTCATTGAGTGATTCACTGTGAAGTACTTTTTGGCCATTCAAGACCACCCTGCTCCAATGGAAATGCCACCCTTTTTCATTTGCACATGTACCTTGATTTTGTTGCGCACTCTGATAATAGAAGCGTCTTTCTTACTTGTGTAATTTTAAACAAGATTTGCTAAATCATATATAACAATTGCTTCTTCCTACATTCCCATGATTTCTCATAGAGATGATTGATCCAACCCTAAGTCACACCTCATCTCATGATATCCTTTCTCCTTATCTTGCAACAAGATTTTTTTCCTTTACTATATTTCTATCTTCAAGGTTATGGATTCCTCCTTGCTTCTTGTGCATGCAATGACAATATTTTCTTGTTGGGTTCATATCCTATGTGAAAATAACTATTGACCTTCCTTTGCAATCCAGTCAATCTCTATAGAATTTGAATACTAATATTCATTTTCTTTTATTTAGACCCTTGAAAACCTTGCAACACCTTCCCTACACTTTCCTTTGCATTTCTTTGATGCTTCAGCCATCTGCACAAGCTTGACCTCTTTCCTATCCAATGGACCCTGGAATTAATTTAGAAAAGACCCACACAATTCTCAGTTGTGTAATCTTATCCTCTTTCTATAAATCCATTTCACACAACACTCTTTGTAAATTGCTCTTCTGCTTAATGACAATGCCTTGTTAGTAAGCTTAGCCTCTCTTTTGTCAAGATATTGCTCTTCAAGTGTGCCTCTAGGCTTATGCATAGGTACTATCCTAAGCATTTACACTCTTAATTACACAACAATAACCTTTAGCACTCACCTCTATCATTGGGAAGATTTCTCCAAACTTTGAAACCATTTGGAAAAATCTTCACATCAAGTAATTACATGGTTCATGGAATTCAATTCAATTTTTCATTACTTTCCATGTAGCTCTTTATTACCTCAATCGACTTCTCATAGTGATAGGGCTCTTGCCTATCTCTTATTCTATTTGACTTTGTCTCAACATTCCCCATGTTGACATGCATATCTCTGATCTCTTCCTCATGGTTGTAATATCCTTGAGCATCTTCCATGACTCCATTCTTCATATAATAACTAAAGTTTCTTTCTGTACCTCTAATTCTGCAAGCAATATGTTAGAAATATGCATAGCATAAAACATTTCATTATATAAAATACAGGTTATTTCTTCATCAATTTATGAAGGACACATTTCACAAATTCAATTTTTTATTTTCTTGATGCATTCCTCCCCAAAACAGCTTCCCAACGACTGTACTCATGCCTCAATCTGAATTCTGAGTGAAAAGTTACAACAACTACATGTTGCAATTCCAATTTTTACTGCTACAAGAATCTATTTATTAATTTATGAGAAATTCAATTTCCCAAATCAAAATTTTGGGTTTAAATATGTCTTCTACTCCTCAATACCTTCCCAACGACTATTTGTTTTCTCAAATCTGAGCTCTGAGCTGAAGGTTATGGTCTGGAGAAGTTTAGGATGTTTTACTCAATTTACTCATGTATGCTACAGGTGTCTTATTTTTCTTCTTACACGTTTTCAAGTACCCATAACCAAAATATGACTCCACCTAGCTTCTATGGGTCATAATATTTCCATCAATTGCTCATGTTCCCCAAATGGACTTCTGAGCATAGATTTATACCCTCTGGAAGTAATATCGGTGCCAAAATTTTACCCCCATTGTTTTAGTTGTAACTTTCTCATACGAGCTCAGTTTCGCAAGTCGTTTAGCTTGTTGGATAGCTCTCTTCAAGTTATTTTATTTGCATTGTATAGATAGAGGGTACACTATATTCTTGTAGGTTTTTACTTGCTAAAAATGTCATTTAGGGCCTCAAAAATGCTTCGCAAGTTAATGACCTTCAAAAATATGAGAATTTCACACAAAATTCATTGTTTTACTATTGTAACAGTTCTTTAAATCTCAATCCCATATCTCAAATCGCGATATAGAGAAACCGTTTATCTAGCATTTTCATCCATCGTCGATTGGTATCATACTTTAGATGCACAAAACGTTTTTCCAAAGCTACCGATCCGACCGTCAGTCGTCAGTCCAATTCTATGTCACCCGATTTTCAAACAACTCTTAAATCAGTCATCGGCGATATTTGTTGGTGAAATAAAAACTCAATGCCTAACCATCAGCCTATAGGTGATCGGAGATCCCCAATGATTGTCAAACGCTTTCCCAAATCGATTGATTTTACCAACAACCATCGGCCACTTATATTGGCTCACATGGCAGTTATTGTTGTGGCATGACACGTGGATGTTTACGTGTCATGACACATCATCCCGAGGTGTCAACTTGGGTGATGTGGCATGAAAAATAGATGTTGACGTGGCCTGACATGTGGATGATAACATCATCATTCTCCTTCCCCCATCATCCATTGGTCGATTCTATTGAACAACTCGAACACATCGTCGACTTCAGCTGACATTGAACCATCTGCACATCAACAAATTCTCTTGCTTGATTTGAACACTTCGATAAAATCAGTCGACTCCTAACCATTGATCCATCAACCATCGGCGATACTCGTGGAAAACTGAAAATACTTCGTCGGATTCGGATGACCCCCATTGGCCATTGGTGGTCAGAGATGTATTATGTCCAACCCAAACTCTTCATCATTTCGATCAATCCGTCTATCGGTCGTCGACGATTTCTCTTGGCGAATTTCCAACACTTTACCAAACTCTTTGATCTGACCATCGGTCGTTGGTGGATTCTATTGTCAAACTTCACACTTAGAAAATTTTAAACCAAAACCCTGATGAATACAACTGTTGAACCAATCCATTTCACAACCCCCGATTTAATCTTGTTCATTGATCTCATCAACCTTTCAAATGGTCGAATCCTTGGATTTTTAAACTTATCATAGTGAATCCCATTCGTCAATCACGAGATCAAAAATGATCTCAGTCGTCGATTCTCCAAGCTTCTTGTAACTCTACAGGCGGTCATTAAAACTCGAATTTCGACCATTCAAGGTCGAATTTCAATATGAAGCTACACCACTCTACTCCATTAACCATATCAAACTATCCAAAGTCATTAAAACTCGTATTTCACTCAAGCAATTGGGGATTTCTCTCTAAAATCTATGTTTTTCCCCAAACATGTCACAACAAAAATATGCAATAGTGAATTTCACCAATTCGCTCTAGTTTGATTCCATACAAGCCTTGTGTTTGAACCAGAAGCTATGATACCATAATGCAACATACCCAGTGCCTAGTTGAGCAACATTACATCTGTAAACTCATTAAATTATTAAGTTTTACTGGTAATCAAATTCCTCTACAGTACCAGTCGTAGATCACACACATATTTGACCATTTGATTGATACTATAGTTCTAAATGCATCTAAAAACATATATTAAACATGAATACAACTATTCAAGCAACAACAAACACACAGCATTCATATAAATTATTTACACATCGGAATTTAACATAAGAACAAAACACAAACACTTAGTTTGTAATGATTAACTAATTGGATGTAAACGAAGGATGAACCTCCCAGCCATAGGCAATGCTGATCATTTTATCTCTTCAAAAATCCACCCTCAAGGTGAGGCTATGAGTCCATAAGGAGATTTGTCCCACTAGCTATCCACTCTTCACATAGAGTAGCCCCAAACCTAGGTTTCGGTCTCACAGCGGTTCCAATCCTCCAACTCTCTCTTTTCCCCACAACCTACACCACCCAAGGAATGTATCCCCTTCATTTTTCACAGTCCCTTGAGCTATACCATTCATTTATCAAGGCCACTAGTGCATTCAGTTAGCCAGAAATCACTCAGCTAGGAACTCTAGGAACTCTCAATTGTTTCATGTTTTCTCACATCATCCTTCACAAGGCTCTGAGATATTTCCTCAACGATAAATTGCACCACAAGATTATAGCCCAATATACCGACACACAGGCCTTTACCTCAGCATAAAAAAACAACCAAAAAATGGTTGCCTTCAAGTATACCATGGTTGGTCCTCTTCCCAACCCTCTTCACTTCTTTGCTACCCAAAATCTGTATGTAAAAATTGTCCCCTATTTTGCATATGAATTTCCTCTTCTTCCTTGCTTTCTTGACTCACACTCTTCTCAAGGATGATTGTACCTCATCCCATTCTCTCCAATAAATATAGGATGTGACCACTCACACCCACCCTCTTACATGAGTTTAATTATTAGTCTCTCATACACTCAATCAGCAAATAGAAGGTTATACACAAAGATAATAATTTCAGGAATGTGGGTTGGATTAATACCCATGAATAACTCCCCATTGGACCCCTCTCTCTTGTGGAATAATGAAATGGCTAATTTAATGGGATTTTTTGTTTCCTTATTCACATGTTTTTTTTTATTATTAAAGAAAAACAAGTTGTCATTTTTGAAGCAAAACATGTTACTATGGAAGCACATAGTTTGCTAAAGAAATGAACAACTTAAAATTGTTGTATTAGATTTATGGATACAAAATGAATAAGGAATATTTGAAACATCCAATGTTTCGAGTGGACACTCCACCCATCATCAGGGATTGTTAAAGCAATGAGGATTGAAAAGAGTGTTGATAATCTCGACAACGCTTAAGGAAGGTAAGATTTGCGACTCTTTTCATCATTTTTTTTGCGTTTTTCAAACATCCAGGTCTCTTTGAGACAATCCTCTCCATGGAGGTTTAGAATCAGAGTATATAGTATTTCACAGTTCTTCATAATGTTGTATTAGATTTCTAGATATAAACTATGTACAGATTTTTTGAAACTTCCAACTTTTCGAGTGGACACTCCACCCATCATCAAGGACTATTGAAGCAATGAGTATTGAGAAGAGTGCACCCACAACCCAAAGCTTGCACTCTTTTCAACCCTCATTACTTCAATAGTCCTTGATGATGAGTGGAGTGTTCACTTTAAATGTTGGAAACTTCAAAAACTCCATACAGATTTTATATCCAAAATTCTATTACAACATTATTAGGAACTGTGAAAGTGTACATACTCTGAAGTTAAAATTGATTTCATAATTTTAGCATAAATTTGGTTTCCAATTGTTTGGTATTTTTGGTAACTTGGGTGAGAAAAAAGAGACCATTTCTATAGTAAATGTTGTTACATTATAGACAAATAATTTATTAGATTCATTCCATAAATAAATAACTTTCATAAAGAGACAAACATGTGAATAAATAAACACAATAAAAAGAAAATTAGACAAGAAGATGTGGAAGCAAGTATACTATATATTGTCAATTAACAAGGCTATCAACTTGGAGATACACCTTAGAGGATTGGAAGAAGAAATTGGGCTCTCCTCTCCTCCTTAGGAGGGTCATTTGTTGTTCCTTTATGAATTTTATCTCTCTCTTTGAACCAAGAAGTGTGAAAAAATCTATCCAAGGGGGAGAGATCAATGCACAAGTTTTGGGTTATTGGAGAAAGAATGATATCTTAAGAAATATGGTTCTCCAAGACTCATCCAACCTGCATAATAATGCATGAACTTATATGTCTTAAATGCATGTCCATGGCCTCTATTTATAGGCTCTCTACAAGCTCCATAATAGTTGGTTGCAAGTGTGAATGAGGTGCCACTTGGATGTGGTTCACCATCTCTTTTAGTAGATATGGAACCACTTAAGGTACCATATTTGAATGGCATATATCTTGAGACTTCACTATACCTCATCTCATGAGTACTCTAATGGGAATTTTTCCATTTAATGCACCAAATGTTGGTGAGATTTTTATTCAAGCAGATCTACACAGGTTTCGAAGAAACAAATGTGCAGACACACACAGATCATGAAAAAAATAGACTGCAAAGTTACGTGGATGGTTAAAATATCAAATTTACATATTTTTGGTGCTCTACTAAGTATAGTGTATTGATGCCATGGGTTAGTGCTTTGTTGTAGTGTATCAATGACCCCTCTGGTGATCACCTGTATAGCTCTATGAGCAATTTTTAAGTGATAACATATGTCCCCTAATGTGTGAGGTTAGGAGGAGACATATAGTCGAAATAAATCATTGTTTATTTTTAGTGTACATTGATTCTTGGTAGAGAGAGAGAGAGAGAGGACAAGGAACCAAGGATGGGTCGTGGAGGAAAAAGGAAGACCCACCTGAAAAAACACAATCATATAAGGGAATAGAATTTCGTTATACAAATGAGGTGGGAATGCCCCATGCTCATGCCATATATAGAAATTATTAGAATAGAAGACAAAATGTTGAGGGATTTTGTCTAAGCCTTAGAAGTAAAAAGGGTACTTGATGATGTTGTAGATGGAAAATTGGTGAAGTGGAAATTTGCATCGCCCTCAAGAGTGTCGGTAATAGTAAAGAAATTTTTTTAGGATAACCTTCCATGGAACCTAAATTGAACAATTGTGATGGGTGTTTGTACTTGATATCATTGATGGCATGCCAACCCCAAGGGTCTTTGACTGGAATTGGAAACTATGATTTTCACAAAGTAAGACCCATCCTAATGTGGATATGTATGATATCGAACATTAGGGGGGGCAATGGAATCAAAGAGAAATGGTTATTCTCCTTGTTCCATCTAGAATTCACCATTTTTATGATAATGGGAACTAAGGTACCACAAAATTCCTAGAAAAATGGTGTTGATATCACCAAGAATCAATCCATGGTTGCAAAGGGAAAGGTGCCCCTTGAAATCAACTCAAATATGAACCAGATACTGATTGTGTATTAGTGATGTTGTGTTGATAATTAAGGATGAGGTTTGTGAGAAATTGGACTCAAGAATTCCCTTGGGAGGAGTATGATTGATCATTAAAAACGGCGGCAGTCAAATAACCAACTGATTGAAAATAATATAATGTAAAGGGGGACAGTCAGATATGGTAAATGGTTTTCAAATTGGTACCGAGGGTACAATGACTACAAATATGTAGTTAGTTAAGGGTAGTAACATTTGTAATTACAACGATGGGTATTGGGATACTTGAGGTGCTACAAAAAACAAGAATTATGAAAGTGTGGGTGACTCAATGTGAATGCTCTGACCAAGGGAGACTAGGATTATCACTAGGTGAAATGAAGCCATAAACTTATGATGGAATAGGTATTCTTGCTTCCCATAAAAAAGATGAAATGTGTACAATTACCAATGAATGAAAAAATAATTGGGTTGAATGTGCAAACACAAATACGGGTGCCTCGGTGATCAAACGACTTGACCTTGGGAGGTGAGAATGTTGATATCATATGGGGGATAAGGGGCCCCTGAGTTGAGTCTCTATGGAGGTTGGTGAATGACGAGTTGGAATGTAGATGGTCAACTAATCTTGTGGGAGATGAGCAGCCAATGAAAATTCAAATTTGCATTCAACATAACTGACCCGGAAGTGTGTGAACAATCAAGAGTCTATGGCTATAAGCCACCAAAATGATGAGAAGAAGTATGATGTTCACTATGTGAGATGTGAACTATTCAGAATCCCATCCTATGGTAAAAATAGCATGAGTGTCATTTTGAAAGGGGAGAAAAAATTCAAGACGACTCATGGGGTAGAAGATAATCGGTTAAGAACAATCGAATGCATATGGAATTGGGGGAAATTTTTGTATGACCAAGAAATGAATTCCTAGAGGCATATGTCGGAACCAGCACTGATGAATGTAATGTGATTAGAGGGAGTAATTAACATTCCAGTTTGAAGGAGTATATACCTGAAGGGGCAAGATAAATCGTACTACCATGAAATTAAATAAAGAGAACATGTTGAGAAGTACTTGTGCACTTGAAACCAAATACCCAAAGTGAAAAATACCTTATAGTAATGAATATGACAAGGGGATCATAGTAAAACAACAATAGTGACTATTGAGTAAGAGTACATGTGAAATGGATGATGAGACAAGGGGTCCCAGGGAATTTGTTGAAAATTTTGAATGAACTGTACCATTGTAAAGGGGGTAAGATGGTGATGTCAATGATGCAAACTGTCTTGAAAATGGAGCTTTTGAGCTCCCATACGGGCTCGAGGAACATGGTGGAAGGGTCGTATAAAATGGGAGTGGGTCCCACCATACCACCTCATTTATAATTTTGGTGACATGGATGCACATGATCCTATGGATCCCATGAATTCTTGGAGTCCATTGCATGCACTATGTTGAGCAGATTTCAATGGCAAGAGAGTCAAGTAAAGGGTCCTAACTCATGCTTTTAAATTGCATATTTAATTTGTTTCTTAGGGTGATGAAAAGGACCATACGACCCCCTTTTAAAGGTGGTTGTATAGTCTGCATGGGATATCAGAATACAACCATGCATATTTATGCACCTTTATTTCAGTTGTCTATGAAGTATTGCACGATAAGGGATCACACATTTACACCGCTAGCGATGTAACTGTTACTTGATCACCCATGTTGACTTTTGAAACTATGGAGATAATAGTCATGTAGGTCAATGTTCATGTATATATAACAATAACATAGTTATATTGCATGACTATAACTTGGGAAGGCATGTGAATGGTGCAATTGTCTGATAAACAATCACACGGAAATGTCGTGCATGACTTTTATGTGATACAGTCATGCAAAATGCATGATTAATGTGAGCATGTGAATTTTTCATGAGATGATGGATTGAGATTTATTAACCCACTTCTTGGTGTAGATATCAATAGTACAACCAATCATTATCAATGGTGAAAGAGGAATTGTGACACCATCTACACAGCAATCCAGGTGGACTCAACTATGAGATTTGAGTTGGTCGACTAGGGCCTTCTCAAATTCTTTGAGTGTACATTGTTGCACTCTTAGGAGGAAATGATGGGATGTTTTATTTATTTTTGGAGGCCTAACCATTGGTCCTTTAAGTTAAGGGGATAGATGCTTGAGATTTCAACGGAGGTCGAATTATACTTCTTGATTGGACTCTCCATTCAAGGAGAGGTGTTATAGGTGATCCCCCAAATGGAGGGCAGGACCATTGTGCAAATGTTGACGCGCTAGTATTGTACCTGTGAATATAAGGTGAGTGGAGGATCCATCCAAATTTTTCACATATGATATTTTTCCATTCATCAGTGGCAGTGATGGTGGTACAAATATATGAATCCATGGGCATGTAGAGGATTATTGGTGCTCAAATGATGATTGTGGAGTGTGTGCTCCAGTGTCGTCATTATGCTTAAGATTTCTTGATGAGGGAGGCCATGTTTGTGCATCTAACATGGTGTTTTTGGAAACATGAGGGCGACTTTTCTTTTAGCTCATTAATCTATTTCTTTTTCTTTGAATAGGTGGTGCTCCTGCACCCATAGATCTATTTGGAGTTGGTTATCCCAACCCAACATTAGATGAGACAATGGGGGGATATCCTCGTCCAAGAGGGAGGAGGGATTCTAGGGATGTTTTAACTCATATGTATTAGAATTGGTGGAGATAGGTGCCCTATATTATCCTTGAGTATTTGTGTGTTGTCTTGGATTACCGACATGATCCAAATATGATACTTCCCTAGAGTGACGAATGGGATCAATGAGGTGAGTACTTATATGGTTGTGTACTTTATGTTTGATTTTGATTATTATCTCGTGGTTTTTTATTATTTTATGCATTAGTTATGGGTAATTTATTTTGTGATTGTAGATGTGGGACCATGGGGATGAGAGGTCCCTATTGTGAGGGACATCCAAGCGCCAACGTAGGATCTAGAAATGGTGGGTTGAGGAGATCCTATGAGAGTGAGAAAATGATGAGGCCACCATGATGCAGAGGAAGGATCATTTCATCAGGAGTAGGAGGATGCTAAGGAGGGGCGAGTAGTCAAGCGGGAGGTGGGGTTCTAGATGTAGTTGGTAGACCTCCATCATTGTTTTGAATGGGTACTCTAGGGAGTGAGGGAGTCCAACTAGATATAGTTGGATGAGGAGGTTTTGGAGGTCGTCATAGGCCTTCATATTCTCAATTGTAGCAATTTATCCCATTTTGAAATTATTTATATATACATACAAACATTTTGGCATATCTCTATTATGTATGATGATGATGTGATTGTGTATCTGGTGGCATGATTATGTGATTCGATTGCTTTACCATGCATGAATTTTTATATGATGATGAAAAAATAACATGTGTATGTTAGATAGATAAATCATGTTAAATAATGTTAATAAATGCAACAAATTCCAATCTATAATTTCATATGAAATGTTGTCTACAAATTTTCACTTCTAGGAACAAGTGTGAATGTGATGGATTTGAAGTTCCTTGACGAAAGTTTGACTTGCAAGTACTTTATAAATAGGCAAGGGTCACAAACATGATAAAAAATATTATTTAACTATAATATTACAAGTTGGGAATCCAAGAATACATTGAAGTGGTGAATGTGAAGTTGAGTAGCATTAGCCAAAAGGACGATCACAATAACATACTCTACTTGGTTATTGGTAGCTGGACCTAAGAATACGCCACTTGATTGAATAAATATGTGTGATGGTGAATGAATGGCATAAGTTGTAGAAGAAATATTTTGATTCCATTGACTAGCACCATCAGTGAAACCAATGTGATATTCTGGTGTACAATTCATCTAGTAAAGAAAAAAAGGACATGTGATCAAAAATTTGAAAGAAATGGGATGTACATGTATAAAAGACTAAAAAATCTACCAAATTTTTAATAAAGAAAAATATGCACATGGAGGTGGTCTAGAGTAGAGTGGTTACTCAAGGGTAGAACCTCTTCTAGTATAACCCATTGACAAGGTCCTTGAGATGGTCACCTTCAGGATGAGAAAGTTTGTATGTCCCCCTTGTAAGGAAATTTTTGACAATGAAAGGACTTCACCAAAGAGATTTGAATATTTTTTGGCCTAAGGTATCATGGGTGATATCATAAGATAGGAAAAGGTCACCTTCATTGAAGGAATGAGGGTGGAATTGGCGATCAAAAGTGGCTTTTGAGTGCCTTTTGATGTCCTCGTGATGTTGTCACGAGGAACATCGATATTCATTGATGGTCTATGATGCAATAATCCATTGTTCCATGAAGGTGGTGTCAAGTAGTAGTTCAACTGTTATTCAAAGTGTTGTTATTCCACACTCCATGAGTAGGACTACTTCCACCCCGTAAATAAGGTGAAAGGAGGTAAAACCCATGGAATTTTTTATTTCCATTCGATATGACCTAGGTATTGAAAAAAGCATGTGATGCCAATTGGTTATGTGTTTGTTCATTATCCATTGCAACATAGTCTTGAGGAATTTTTTGACAACCTTGACCTAACAATTGGACT
>CBVK0103500719.1:0-10378 GCA_900067695.1 Picea abies
AAGAGGAAAACATATGGACCATTGGAACCCACATCCAAACAATGAGAAGCGAGCACAGGAGGAGATAATATATGGACCGTTGGTTCTAAGCGCGTGGATAAATAGTCGTTGATCTAGATGTAAGGTGCACACACCTTAACCATTTGAAGGATGTTATGTTGCTTATATCTTTATTATAATGCACTCATTAATTATCAATCCAGGATTTGTAATCAAGAAAGTTACAAGACACCAATAAGAAAGGTAATTCTAATGTCATGAGTATAGAACTATTCTACATTATGTATGATGGAAACAAAACAAACTAGCAAACTGAAACACACTTTGGTTGTCTTTCACAGAGAAGCTATCTACTCCATTATGGCACATGCAAGTATGATATGGAGTTCTTACGACAGATAAACTCTGCTATCTGACCCAGAGAATTAACTATGCAGGTCTGCTGAGGAGCTTCTTACGACAGATAAACTCTGCTATCTGACCCAGAGAATTAACTATGCAATCACACTTCTGAAAGGGAATCACACATCAATCATAAAGACATAGCATGGGTAGTTTAATAGCCAAGATACTGAGTATGATGTGGTTCACAATGTGCTTTTGTAAACTTTACTAGTTCACCTTCAAATATATCTGACTACTGCTGTCAACATTCATGTCTATGAAACAAAATAAAATTCATAAAAATAGAGCATATGCAAAACAAAGTGAGTAAAGCTCTCTAAATGATCATATAATTAAAATCCTGGCCTAAACTATACTGTTATCACCTGAGAAAATTAAAGCTTCAGCTAATCTAACATTCACACTATTGAAATCAAATGCTAATACTAATCTATGAAGATGTTGACCTTTGTTGGGCGGTGGGCCCTTGCTGCTTCAATAGGCCAGCAACTGAAGTCTACAATAAGATTGTTTTCAACCCAAACATTACTCTTATTCAAACTTAAAAACATAAAATCAATCTATGCTAACAACTCAACTCAAATTCAATCATAGACGATCAAGACATTGAGATAAATGATGTCCTTCTATTAATATTCACCTAGAATATGTTCTATAATGTAACACTATGTCATATGTTGTATTGTGCCAACTCTCCTCTTTTCACCATCCTTGCCATGACTATTTAAATAGTCTTAATCATGAAACACAAGGAGGTGAAATCGTTTGCAAATCAGTCAATTGTTAAATTTAATTATTCGGTTACATATTCTAAGCTTCATCCTCATGACATGAAGTGCATGAGGATGAACCAATAACAAACTATCTTAACATAGCTTTGCTAAAACATTTATGAATTAATAAACACTCAACAGTTGTGTTGGGCACGATCTGGAGCTAAAATTGGTACATTCAGCTTCCTGAATTGGTACTGGATCATAACAGGTAGATGGTACTGGATCCAAATAGTGCATGAATGGTGTTACCGGATCACGACAGTCCATGATCATTGGTACCGGATCGTGACAGGTGAGATTCAATACCATATCTACATAGAAGGTGCGTTTGGTACTGGATTTGGACAGTGGAAATTCGGTGCACAAGTACCAGATAGATGAGCTAGTACAGGAAGGCTGGACTTATCTAGAGGTCAAAGATTATACATGGAAAATTGAATCATTAGTACATGAAACATTTAATCTCCTAGCTCAATAATACCACAAAAATGCATGAATTAATTATACTTTACCTTATGACCTTATCAATGACTAATGGTAGTGTTCTTTGTCATTTACCCAAGCTTATGTATTCCAAGAAGGTATAGATGAGGAGTATCATAGGGTAGTGGGGATGTCAATTTAGAGGCTCAACATTCCCCCATGCCAAAACCATTGCATGTCCTCATGCAACTGAAAACAAACCCAAAATGTTTCAAAACTTGAGACTGCATGCTTTACTGTTGTGGATCAATGATGTTGATGGTTGAGGCTTCCTCTTTTAGCTCCCTTTTGATGACCCTAACGTATTGTAGGAGTCATAGTACCTTCTTGAGCTTATTATAAGTCTCTTCATGGTCATCTTGAAGTTGTTGGCTAGTTTCTTTTAATTTCTCATTTTCCTTTTTGATATACCTATCCAACAGTTGGCACTCTTTCACTTCTTGTTTCAGTTCCTGATTTTGTTTTTGTAGTTATCCAATATTTTTATTCATCTGTTCTCTTGTTAAGGTCCTTGTTGACTCCATTAATACTGGCTGGATGCATTCTCTTTCCTCCACTTCCTCCCTCATCCCACATAAAGCAATAGTAGCTTGTTCCTCGGTCAAACTAGGGATGTCATCCTGGGCTAATAAGTCTTTATAAGGGGAGGTAAGATCAATTGGATCTTCCTGTGTATGAGGAATGACAATTGCCTTTCCTTTCTTGGTCATGCTCCTTATGGTTCTTTTACAAGGAGGTACTATATCAGGGGTACTCATAGGCTTCCTTTTCTTCTTTTCTATTTGCGGAATGGTTACAGGGGATTGCTCTATACACTATTCACTTTTATTTTCTGAGTTGTTCTTCCCTTTTCTTACAATTTTTGTCTTATGGCCCTTCTCCTTAAGTGCTACTGTTGAAGTATCCTCTACTAATTTGGTTTTACCTTTTGATTCTTGACTTTTAAAAGTCTTATTGACTATTGAAGAGGGCCCTGCTTGTTTACTATCCTTTTCATGTTGGCTCACTATTCTAGGTGATGATTGAGTTACCTTATCCTTCTTGCTCTTTTTCTTTTGAGGTTCCTTATTTTTCTTTGGAGCATGTTGGGATTCCTCCACAGGTTTGTTTTATGTGGGAAGGTGTTGAGTGATAAGGATTTTCCAACTAATCCTCTGCTTCCTAATTTCATGTAAAACTAACATTTTAATAAGACCTTGATGGTAAATGCTAGTCTTCTCTGTTTTGGATAAGGAATTGACACCTCTTACCATTTTGTTCAAACTCATCCATAGAAAATATGGGAAATCAATTTCAAGGCCTCCTTCAAAGTGTAATAGAAGCCAAGATGATATATGAAGGTCGTAGCATACCTGCCCTCACAAGTGAGGAATCGTTGAAGGCTAGCAATCATTGGATGATACCCTTCCTTGATATAGTTCCTAGGGATCCCCTTTATCCAATCAGGGTGTTTATGGTCCTCTTTCAAAATCCGTTGGCACATTTATTTGTTGATTCCTACACCTTTGAAGTATTTGGATCCTCTATTAGGTAATCCCATGACCTCCCTTAAGGTTTCTTCATTGATTGTTAGCTGAAGATTTCCTATATGTGCAATCTCTCCATCATAACCCTGAATAAATTCATGAGATATCTTCTTGTGCAAGCCTATGAATTTCTCCAAAAATGGCATCCAACCCTATCTAGCATACTTCTCTCGACATATTTGGAACTCCTCGGTCTCTCTATAAATTTTGAAAACCAGTTCATGTCTACTTACAACCATCGTTATAAATTGTGAAAGAAGAATCAGGTTGTAGCACAAGGATTTAGTCAACTGATGAGGGTAAGGGATTGGTACCAAAGATTGCAGAGAGGAGTAGGCTCGAGACTGGAGAAATGAAATGATAAAGGAAATATGGTGATGGTGTTGATAGTGTGAATGGTAATTTTAAGTAAGGATGCCGAGAGGAAAATTTAAGACCAGATGAGGCTTATCTGGATGGCTTCGCCACCAGATAAGCCATTTCATTTCTACCCATTAATGTAATGATGAGGACAAGATGTTGGGTGTCAAAGCATCATTTTGGGATAGGTGATTGGACTTCCGAATGGTGAATTTGATGTTGGATCATGGTTCATGACACAAGATAAGTTCATGATTTGCATAAGGTGGAAGTACATTCATGGCCTATCATTACTAGAGATGCTTCATATTCATGCTTTGATGTGATTTTTCCCTCAACTATTTCTGAGTACTTATGAGAGGATTGATTAGGTTTAGGCATATGGGTATGAGGGATTAGTGCATGGTTTTAATGCTAAGGTCATAAGATCTAGTATATATTTTCATACCTATTGTAGTTTTATGAGCATAGAAAAATAAATACCATGCTACCTTTGCTTTTACCTTTGTATGATTAATACCCATAACATATGCAACTACTTGTAGATTGTTAGAATTCATCTTTTTTGGATGAATTTTTCTGAAAGCTTGGTACTGGAATATCCTGTACTTCTTTATTCTGTGTTTATCTTCTTTTGTATTTGGTTTTGCAAGGTTGTAGGGTGATTATGTTGATTTCTGAAGGTGAGATGTGAGTCTGAAAAAGAGTTCTAAAGGAGCTCTTTGACCTTCCCCCATACCAAGGATGTTGCATAACCTTATGCAAGAAGATTCAACACCCTGCATCGTAATGGGGAAAAGATAATAAGAGAAAAGAAGCCAAATCAAATTGCAGAAGTACATTTATCACCTAGCATATGATCACATGCCTAAAAATTGAAATTGTCTTTCTTTTGATGACTTATTGACAAAGGTAGCATTTAGCAGTGAAAACAAGGGGAGTTTTTATATATTTTCTGGAAGAATAGATCCAATCCTAACTTGCTTTAGAGATTTACTATCATTAGATGTTATAGATAAATTTCACAGTATAAGTAGATTAGACTCCCTAGTTAGGGCTCCACTATTAAGAAGTTTCCTTCTTAGATAATGTAGGATTTAGATGTCAGACCGGTAAGTTGACTTAGGGTGATTCTCAAATGGGCATTTTCTTGTAGTAATTATGTTGCTTATTAATATAGAGTTTTTATCTCATAAATTCCAATAGTGATCTTTTCTTATAGTGTTCATCATTTTTTTTTTAGAGGACAAAAGTGAATTTTCAAATCAGACAACTATAAATGAGACATTTCTCAACCAGAACCCACTGCTAGCAAGCCTGTTCAGTACTCTGATGGGGTAGTTGTGATAATTAGTGAGAAATCCCTTCCCCAGGCAAGATCCCCCATTGCCAACAAGCCTATTCAGTACCCTAATGGGTTTTCCTAGTCATACCATAGATCGGTACCCTCTGCCAGTAGACCTGTTCAGTATCCCGATGGGTTAGTCTCTTAAACCCTTTTTCCATCAGAGGCTTCTTGTCCATAGTCACCTATTTTGATTTTTATTGAAGAGTGTTTTGCATGGTGACAGGGGAGTTTTTTCTGAAAACCTTTTTATAGGCTGGGATGGTATTGGGTTGGAAGGTATATTCTCTTTTTTTGAAAATCTTTTAAAGATTTGTCTAAAGGAAAAATAAACTTTTTATGCACATTATTTCTTTAGAGTGATCTAGATGTATAATTTTGTCTAAGTTTGTCCATAAGAGAATGACCTAAAGTTTCCTTAGGGTATTGATACATCCTCTTCCATAAAAAATTTCCTAGTGTGCCCATGATAGAGAGTGTTCATATACTCATAAGTTACTCTTTAGTAAAGATAATCCAATGAATACTATTGAAGTCTAGTTAGGGTGGGATAGTTACTTGTAGACTAATATAGTTTTGTGTCCCTTTAATCATGATGAAATACTAGATAAAGACAAATTCTAGTCTTTGAAGCGGATTATGGTTCTTTGAACAATCATTGGTAAAGATTGTGTCTCTTTTTTCTTTTCAAGCAATAGAACCAAAAGAAATTAAAATACTTCCCTTTAGTTGTCAACATAACCAAAAGAAATTATTGTTCCACAAGGGCTACCATTTGATGTTGCATTCGGCTTCTTGGTACCAACTTAAGTAGTTTTGGCATGGATTCATAATTCATATTAGTTGACATAAGATTTTGAAAGATGCATAGCATGCCTTTTTAATTAGGTAATGTGTCCTAATAGTACCATATGAAGGAAAACTTCTGGTACAAGACCAACACGGTACTGTTGGTACTAGACTAGAACACGATTTCTAGTACCAAAGCAGTATTGTTGGTGTTGGATTAGCATAGAGTAATATTGCTACAAACTAATGTCTAGCAAGTTCGTGAAGGATTAAATAAATTATAAAAATCTACTAAAACAAATTGCAAAAGTAAAACAAAAGGAGGTAAGAATCTCTTGTTACCTTTAGCTTATTAACAAAACTCGATCCACACCTATGTACAAAAGTTTCTAATAAACCAATCAATCAATGTGGATCAGTAGGAGGGTCTCCTTCCTTACTGATCACCTGCATATTTGAATTATGTTGTATACGAGTTAGAAATTCCTCTTTTGACCGAGGTTTGTTATAAATTCTCAACCGGTGACCATTCACAAGTAGTAGTGTCTATTGTTCATCAATTGTCTTTATCCTAATTGAACCATTATCATAGACAGTGTCAATTTTGCAAGGTCCCATCCAATGAGTAGTTAGCTTACCTTTTAAGTTCTTGAATCTGTTGTCATACAATAGGGCCCAATCTCCTTGTTGAAAATTTTTCTTATTCAGATACTTGTCATGCCATTTTGTTCTCTACTCTTGAATGAGGGTGGTTCTTTGAAGTGCTTCTTGCCTAATTTCGTCCAACTGATTAAGCTGCAAGAGTCGTTGTTGCTAGGCTTCATTTAAGTTCATGCCAACTTGTATTGTTGTCCTGAAGGTTTTGATCTAAAATTCGATGGGAAGAAGCACCTTCTTCCCATACACCAACTCATAGGGTGTATGTCATGTTGTATTCCTCCAGGTGATTCTATAAGCCCATAAGGATTCTAATAATTTGTTATCCCAATCCTTGTGGTGTAGTTGTACTATTTTGGTAAGAAAGCACTCAATAACCTTGTTGGTAGACTCTACTTGTCCATTTTCCTGTGGATGGTAGGGTGTATATTTCCTATGTTTGATTTGGTATTGTTCTGTAATATCTTTGAATAGATGAGAGGTAAATTGAGTTCCCTGATCAGTCATAGTTTCATGAGGTACACCAAATCTAGTAAATATGTCATTAAAAAGGAAATCTACCACTGATTTTTCACTTACAGCTGGTAAAGCTTTTGCTTCAACTCATTTAGTCACATAGCCAGTGCATACAAGTATATACTTTTTCTTTTTAGATGCAAGGTTAATGGGCCCTACAAAATCTAATGCTCGTTTCTCAAAAGGCTCAATAAATACTCGGGCTTGAAGTGGCATTTGGTCTCGTGTAGTAGGCTTACCCATTCATTGGCATTCATCACAATTGGATACATAGGTTTTAGCATCTCTAAAAATATGAGGCCAATAATAACTAGATTGTAGAACTTTGTAAGTGGTCCTCTTGTCTGTGAAGTTTCCTCCACAAGGACCATCATGGCAGGCTTGTCGAATATCATGAATTTCATCTTCCCTTACACATCTCCTGATTACCAAATCTGGTCCTTTTTTGTACAGGCAATCATTGTGCCACATGTAGTTTTCAGTTAGCTGAATGAATTTCTATTTTTCTCTAGGAGATAATTTTTGAGGCATCCTTCCTGTCACAAGATAGTTAGCTACATCTGCATACCAAGGCGTAAATGTAGAAATAGAAAACAAATTTTCATCAGGAAAGTTATCTTCTACTGGTGCATTATCTTTCAGATGAATCATTCTAGATAAGAAATCATCCACAAGATCATCCTTATCAGGTCTATCAATAATGTTGATATTAAACTCTTGCAATAATAAGAGCCATCTTGTAACTCTAGGATTTGTTACAGGTTTGTTCATTAAGAATTTGATGGCCGAATGATCAGTGTGTACAAAAGCTTCATATCATGTAATATAGTGTCTAAATTTATTGATAGCATGGACTACAACTAGCAATTCTTTTTATGTGACCATATAATTAACTTCAGCTGGAGACAAATTTTTACTGACAAAGTAAATAGCATAGGGCATTTGATTTTCTCTTTGTCCAAGAACTTCCCCAAAGGCTATGTTTGAGGCATCGGTACGGATATGAAAAGGAAGGGACCAATTGGGTCCTCTTAATACAGGGGTAGTTGACAATTTCTATTTTAGAATTTCCAAAGATATTTGGCATTCATCATCCCACTTAAATTTGACTTCTTTGGATAATAACTTGAATAAAGGGGTAGCTAGGATTGTAAAATTTGGAATGAATCTTCTATAGTAGCCAGCATGCCCTAAAAAGTTGTGAACTTCCTTCTGTGAGGAATGTATTCTGATTTGTGTAATAATATAAATTTTTGTTGGATCAACTCTCATTCCAGAACCAGAAATGTGATGTCCCAAAACAATACCTTTAGTGAGCATCATTTTTGACTTTTCATTTCTTAGGGAAAGGTTAGTTTCCTTACACCTAATCAAGAATTTTTCTAGACTGGTCAAAGCTTGTTGGAAGTCTTGTCCATGCACTATAAATTCAGCCATGTAGACTTCCACACAATCATACGCCAAGTCAGAGAAAATGGCTAGGATAGGTACCTATGCTTATATGGTGCTTATTGGTCATTATATTTGTATGGAATCTCAGAAATAAATTTAGATAATCATCCTACCACATAAACAAGGGGAGGTTCCTTCTTCTTCCTTCCTGGTTTCTTAATGCAAAGATCCCTTATGATTTTGGCATATCTGACGATATCCTTAATGGCTTGCAGCAGAGGTATTTTTATGCATACATTTCGTAATTCATCCTCTATGTCTCTGTGCAAGGGTGGGTCAGGTTTCTTCACTAATGGTCTTTCGGGGTAGGGTGGGAGAGTAATTTGTTGAGGTACTCATATAGACTGGGAAGTGTTTGGAATAGGATGGGAAGTCTCTTCTTCTACAGGGGTGGTTTTAGTGTTTTCTTTCTCAAAATGATTATCATTTTATTTCTGAATTATTACTGCAGGATTTGATTGGTTTATAGCTTTCCCTGATCGTAGTTGAATTTCATAGGTGGGAAAGGTTTGAAATTCTATATTTTGTACTGGGTGGGTGGTTCGATTATTGGGGTTAGGGATTGGTTGGGCAGGGATTGTTGCTGGTTTCAGAGGGTTGTGGGCAGCTTGGTTTTGTGGATGTTGATTGGCATTTATAGGTTCTTGTTGCTACTACTTAGGGTTCAAGGGGGTTATAAATTGTTATTGTATAGGAGGTGGGAGTAAATCTTGCATCTTTGGTGGATTGAATCCAGGTAGTAATTGGGAAATGTTTGCAGGATACCGTGGATATGTAGGGTAAGAGGGATTTCCATACACAGGTCCCCTCCAACCTTGTTACAAAGGTTGAGTTTGAGCTTGTTGAGGTGTTCATTGTGGATAGGTCATTGGAGAAGGACCCCATTGTTGTTGTTGATATTGTGCATTAGGGTCATAAAATGTATTGGGGTTTTGGGCTCTCCAAGGTCTTCTAGAAGGGTATGGTTGTTTTTGTGAGACTCCTCCTCCCCTATACATGGCTTGTAGCTCAAGAAAAGTTGGACACTCAGATGTGGGGTGTTCTAGTGTACACAACCCATAGATTTCTATGACATTTAATGGGAATTCTTTCTCTCTGTGCTTCTTTCAACATCTATGACAAAATATTTCTAAAGAAACCTCTTCTTCTTGTTTCTTTTTCAGTTTTAGAGTATCTAACTGGTTACTGATTGTTCTCAAGATGCATGTTTTAAAGTTCTCTAATAAGTTTCCTAACTCAATTATGGTGACAGTCCCTGAGCTTTGTTTTGTATTTCTGCTAAAAGGATCTATTGGTCCTTTGCCTGTTTTAGCTTGTCCTCTTCAGTATCTTCTACAATAATCTGCAATCTCTGCAAAAGGATTTTGGTGTACGTCTCCTGAACTCAACAAGTTTAAAACTTCTATGCAATCATCTATAAGACCTTTCAGGAATACAATTCTTACTACAGCTGGGTCTATGGTGAATAGTTTTGATTTCTGATAGTTGTATAAGAACCTTTCTAAGTAGTCTTCTGGGTTTTCATCTTCTGTTTGCTACATTTTAAAAATGTCATTTTTTAGAATTATCCTTACAATAGTCTTGGTATTTTCGTAAAAATGTGTCTTTCATCTGATCCCAAGAGAGGATTGTATTTTCTCCTAAGCTCATGAACTATCTTGAGGCTGAATCTTTCATTGTAGCAGGAAAGAGCTTAAGTTTTTGGGCATCATCTGAGTATTTATAGCTTCTACATAATATGTCAAGCTCGAATAAAAATAAATATGGAACTTTAGTTGACATACCTCTGAAAGTGGGTAACGATGATAGTGGGATATTTTTCATGCTGATGTTTATGGAAATATCCAAGATTGGGAACCCAAAAGTTTCAGTCTTTGTGGCTGCATTTCCTTCTTCTTCTGCCATTCCACTGATAGAGGGTTCATAAACTGGATTTTCTGTGTCTCCCAAATGTTCAGCAGATTTACGTTCTACCTGCCCCAATGTTGATTCTTCCGTTTTAGGTTCTTCTTCTGGAGCCTCGCTTGCTCCCCTTGAATTTTCTCCTAGTGGAATTTTTCCTGCACCAG
>CBVK0103500735.1:0-11975 GCA_900067695.1 Picea abies
AGGTTTCCCCCTCGAAGAGGATTATTATCTGAAAGTATCTCTTTTTCAAGGCGTTGAGTACTTTTCTTGAGGTTTTTCTATGCTATATTGATGTTTGGTTCTTAACACTAACTACCTTTATTCTCAAAGTAACAACCAACAACTATTCAAGCTCTGTTACATTAAAGTCTGAGAGTGAAACTCCCAAATCTCTCACAATCATTCATCTTCCGAGCATTTCTCTCTTCTTCAATCATCCATTCAAAACGGATCTACAGGAAACACCAGCTTTTAGATTCCTTTTAATTAAAAAGGTGTGCTATGGCGTTGTTTTGTCCCTCCACATGGGCTTTGTTGATGATGCTCCTGCATCAAATTACAATCCATTCAATCCGTTTATGGATCAGAACATTGTATGTTGCAAATGCAATAATCTTGGTCACAAAGCATGATATTGCAAAAATATGAAAGAACATGATCCTATCATAAAAGCATCTATAGTATGGGAAAGAAAAGAGAATCCAAACAAGGAAGATTATCGATTAGCATGACTTTATGAAAATAAAGAAGATGAATGGTACATATATAGTGGGTGTTCAACACACATGACTAGGGACCAAAACAAAGTCATCAGCTTAAAGAAGTAAAAAGTGGCAACGTTGCATTTGGAAATGACTCCTCTGTCAAAATACTTGGAAAAGGTGTAATGAGCCTTGGAAGTGAAAATGTAAAAGAAACAAATTTCTTATTGGTTGAATATTTGAAGAAAAATCTCCTTAGTGTCAGTGAAATATGTGATCATGGATACAATGTTAAGTTTTATTCCGGAACATGTGAAATCAAAGAAGAAGACTCAAAAAGATTGATTGGAACAACAACAAGAATACCAGATAATATATACATCCTAGAAAAAGATGAGAGAAAGAGTATTAAGTCACACAAAAGAGCTCCAAGGACTATAACAAGGAATAAAAGGATAAGAAGACAAAAAAGGAAGGTGAAATACTATTGAGCGCCATGAGTTTAGGCAGAACAACCCCAAAGAGAAGAGTTACTCTTTTCCATTGATGTCAAATGGGGAGAAAC
This sequence comes from Picea abies, assembly GCA_900067695.1. Lineage (NCBI taxonomy): Eukaryota > Viridiplantae > Streptophyta > Pinopsida > Pinales > Pinaceae > Picea > Picea abies. Next base: position 1,066 of record CBVK0103500735.1, read on the forward strand.
ATATCAGGAGCATGATGACAGGGGGAGTATGAGTTTTTACATCAATGACAAAGGGAGATATTTTTGAATGGTGTTTCCATTGATGTCAAAGTTAGCCATTGGTGATCAACATGAAGAAGCCTATGGGTTTACTTTAAGGATTCTCCAAATTGGTCCTCTTATGGTGTATCTTTGAGCATGGCCCTCATGGGAATATGCTTTGAAGAAACACACAAGAAAAGGTGTGGTAAATAAGACCCTACATTAAAGTGAATAAGCCTACAAGTGTCCAAGATCAAGATTACAATATGAAGATTGTTGAAAGTATTATTTGTGATAAATTTGGATACCCTAATTTGAGGGAATTATTATCCTACATAAATAACTCATATGGAAGCACACGTTACATGGTTGGAAAAATCATTACCATACCTTTCTAATGGTATATAAAAGTCCCTCTAATTCCCTACGAATGAGGAGATATGAATTTTTGCGTCCAACAACCAAGCCAGAAAATTGAGGTGGACTCAGCTAATTTTTGGGGACAAAATTACTATAAATACAGGATAGAATTTCACATTTTTTGAGTAACAAAGAAAGAGATCAATTCTAAGGTACGCACAAGGTGTTTAGGGTGTCTTCTAGTGTGTAAGAGAAGTCTAAGGGATTCTCTTAAGGTCTTTCTTATTCTCAAGGTATGTTATAAGGTTATGATGTTTTCATAATGTTGTGATGTTGTCATATGCTTTGCTATGAACTTGTGATGTTGTCACGAGGTTGTTGGGGTTTATATGTGGGCCCATGTGGACCTAGGATATCTATGTGGACCCAGTTTGATGATGATGATGTATTAATTATAGTGACAAAGAAAGTGACAGTGGCAATGAGAGTTTGATTATTTTATATACATATTTGAGGATGGAAGGAAGGGGAAAGGAAAGGGTGGTGTAGCCTCCTTCCAATTGGAACTGGAGAATCTAGGGAGTTGTAGCTTCCTGTAGGTTGGTGCCTATAAATCAAGGGGTTGGTGACTCCTTCCAATTGGATCTGGAGAATATTGGAAGATGTAGATTCCTATTAATGTAATCTTGTTATTATATAAGAAAATTATTTTGTGGTTTATTCCATTTGGATTTCCACGTAAATTTGTTGTGCACTGTGTATTTTTTCTTTTGTTCTTTACTGTATATTGGGATGCATTTCTTTGATTGAAAAGTTAAAGTTTGAAAACGTGATAAATAAAAATTGATATTGATTCACACCCCCCCTCTCAATATCAACATATTTTTGTAGAACAGACAATCCTAGGCTATATTTTCTCAAGTTTTATAGTTTTAAAAGACAGAAGTCACATAAACTCATAGACAAGTTGATGCAGTGTTGTTGGTATATTTTCCCCAATGGAGACCAACAACAAGGTTTTTGTATAACACTTTTATGATAATATGAAGACAGAGGATAGTTACCAAAAAAATGTCCATCTATTTTTTTGTGTTGGATGTGCAGTCAAAACGAATTCAATCTCTTGTAGCATATAGACTACCAAAATTAGTAGACAATTTAGAATGAAATTCAACCAATTTAGTTAAATTTTTGTTTAGACTAAAACCTAGTCACAAACAACATTGTACAAATATTCAGGAGATGTTCGACTTTGAATCATATTTTTGAATATGTCATCACATGACTTTGAAAACATAACTGCATTTTTTATTCAATGTACCCTATAGAATAGTATGAATTGTTTTCATATTAAGTCAAACAATCCGAAGTATCGGACCCTAGTTTCCCACAGTATGTAGTTATTTATATGGCATTCAAAAATATGTACTTCTGATGACTCCAATGAAATTTAACAAGTATGATCAATTAGAAAACAACAAGAGAAATTGTATACCAAAACCACATTTTCCCATATTACAAGTCGAGAAGGAACCAAATAAGAAAGAAACAAACTTGACGAGGAAAGCAACTTGATGAGCATTACTTTATTCAATTTGAAGGGTACTTTGTGTTGGAATTATTGATTGTTTGTTGTCATTGATGAAAACATGAGTCAAACATGTACAGTAAATAGAGAAAAAGGATTATCACCTTGGGGCAAAGGTAGATCACCTTGGGGTAGAGGCAATTCATGATCAATGTTGATCACAATAGTATCAACAATGATCCTATGTTCCTAAATATAAAGAGAGGTAGCATGAATAGAATCCATGTACATAAGGAGTAATGAAGAATAAGGTATTAAGAGCTCAGGTGGGTCCAATAATTTTCAACTCTAGTACTGACCACCTCGGCGAAAAAGAGTATGAAGCATGTAAGTTTACTAGAAGGACAAAGCCCCGAAGTCGTGAACTCTCATCGACCGTTGGATCAGAGGAAGAGAAGGGAAATCCTGTCAACCGTTGATCTAGAATGAATATTGAAACCATCAGATCACACTAAAGGAAAGAAGGTGGTCAACTCTGGAGCTGACGACTTCAGCGAAAAATGAGTCTGAAACATGTAAGTTTACCCAAAGGCCAAATCCCCAAAGTCACGGACTCCTGTCGACAGTCGAATCAAAGGAAGAGTTGGGAAATCCTATCAACCGTTGATCAACATAAAGTGGAAGGATAGGGTAAGCCTTGAAATGCTGAAGTCTAGAAGTAACGTTAATTGTTGATCCATTTCAAGACCATTCTCAACCATTTGATGAAGTAGTGGAAGGATATGATAAGCAGGGCCAAAGGAACAAATTCCCAGAGTATATAGAGGTCATCAGATCAAGACAAGGAAATATCAAATGGTGGTAAAACATGTTTGATACTTTGGCGATGATCGAAGGTTGATATAAAAGTGAAAAAATCTTGTAGCCACGAAGTGCAAATCCATGATCTAGGAGGAAGACATGTGGCCCAATCAGGTGGTAAAAAATTTCAAGGTCGATGTGGCACATAAGGACCTTGAAAGTCAAGTTCCAGATAGAATTAGGGTCCATGTCATCTTGAGTGACGTCAGAAAGCCACATCACTCCGGGATGACTAACTTTGGGGATATCCAAGTTTCTATTATCAACTAATTGTTGAAATTCAAAATCACAAAGTAATGTTAATCATTGATATAATTCAGGAGAATTCTCTATCGTTGATCGAATATAGTGGAATAATAGAGTAAGCATGAGGTGTTAACTGACAACAAGAATTCAACATAATTTTATGACTTATTCGGTAGGTAAACCTCTGGAGGAATTGAACTACTTCATAGTTCTAGTAACTCAGAGTCCTGGAGTCATGAATCTCCGAAGTTCCAGAGTAGATAGCAACCGTCCACCTCAACTAAAGATTAAGTGAGAGTTTTCGATCATCTAAAAGACAAAGTTCAACGAATGCGCAAGGATTAGACTAGACTATCAATTTGAGAACTCCGGGATTAATGTTAGGCATTGGATTAGCCATCATGAGGTGTAACCACTCCGAAAGGTAGAAACTCTAGAAGAATACAAGGATTGTAAAGGCCAGAATCCTAAAGGCTGAAGTACCAGAGAACCTAGTTCTAACACCGGTCACGTGATAAGGTAAAGAAGCTAAAGGGGATAGAAGTAAATAATCCCTCGGATTCTTGAATATGGTTCCACATAGAAGAATAGGGGTGGAAGAAGAAAGTGCTAACATAATAACATGTGAAATAGGTAAGCTTGTGGTTTTGAGCCCACGATCACAAATGGAAGTGGATTTAAGGAAGCACCTCATACATAATTCATTTATGTAAGATTAAGGCCTGTAGAGAAATTTGATAGAGATTAACACCATAACAATACAGAGAGAAAGTAAAATATTGAATATGATCTGTTGGAAAACTTGGGAACGAAGCAAAAGAATGGGAACGATATAATGAGTCGATCCATATATGTGATCAACTCATGAGGACAAAATTCGAATCAAGATTAGTCTTCTAATTAAATTGAGAAACTTACACAATAATTTAATGAAGAGGTGTAATGGTTCATGTCAAAAGGACACAATGGTTCAATCCTATACCTATTGAAATACTATAAAAACTAGAAGTGGTGGTGAATATAAGTGTGTCTTAGTGGATTATATATATATATATATATATATATATATATATATGTCAGTATGTGTTTCAACAATTGGTATAAGAGAAAGTACCTTTAGCACAATTTCAACACTGGAAGGTAGATTCTAAAGAAATGGGTGAAAAAATGGCTCTCTCCACAAATGAAGTCCCCTTATTTGATGGAACATACTACTCTTCATGGAGGGAAAGAATGAAATGATATCTAAAGTCAAGAGGATCTGGTGTTTGGGATTCAGTAGTATCTAAACCTTAGTACTCAACTACCTCAAAGAACAAATCCAAAACTGCAAAAGAGGCAAAGAAAAATAATTCAATAGCATTAAAGGAAATTCATAATGGACTGTCATACCAAGTCAAAGAAAATATGGGACACTGCACCTCTACTAAATTACTATGACTCCAGTTGGAGAATTCATATCAAAATAAAGAAAAAAAAAAAATGGAGAATTCCAATAAGTTTATAGAACAAAATAAAGAAATAGAAAAATCCAATCAGATTAACGAACAGAATAAAGAAATGGAGAAATAAAATCAGATTGAAGAAAAAAATACAAATAAAGAGAATTCTTATCAAAATAAAGAACAAAAAACAAAAGAGGACAATTCCATAAAATAATTGATGCTAACCCTAGTCATCAACAAAGAAGAGTACTACATCAAGGAATTGATGAATATCTCAGTATTCACTAGAGAAAAACTATTAGATTTTAAGAGTGATGTTATAACTACATTTGAAGTGATTAGTATGAAACCAAGAAATGGTCTATATATTGAAGTTACTAAGGATGTTCTTGACCAACTTGAATACACAAATATGTGCACTTTTGAAGAGTTAGAGAAACTTCAAAAGAAAGATATGTTGCTACTACAAAAGCTAGATCAATCTAACCATGAAGAGCATGAAAAAAATATCCATCTAGAAGACAAAGAAGAAGAAATCAAAAGATTGAAGACCAAAGTTGCTAATCTAATAGAAGAAATGGAACAAGTGAAGACACATGGAAATAAAAGAAAATAAGTACTGGAAGAGACAAAATAAATGGTCTTCTGTCTAAAAACTCAACTTGAAGAAGCTAATAAAAATGAAAAATCTTAGAAGATCCAATTAACTAAAAGAGAAGAATCATGTCACATGTTGTAATAAAAAATTATTAACATAAAAAAAGATAAATGAGAGTACTAACGCAACTCTAATGACTCAAATTGAAGAAGCAAAGAACAATAATTCAATAGAATTAAAGGCAATTTATAATGGATTGTCATACCAAGTCAAAAAAAAGATGGGACACTACACCTTTGCTAAAGTACAATGGCTCCAGTTGGAGAATTCATATCAAAATAAAGAAAAAAACAAAGAAATGGATAATTTCAATCAGTTTATAGAACAAAAAAGAGAAACATAAAAATCCAATCAGATTAATGAACAAAACAAAGAAATGGAGAAATCAAATCAGATTGAAGAACACAATAAAGATAAAGAGAATTCTGATAAGAATAAATAACAAAACAAAGAAGAGGAAAATTCCATCAAATAATTGATGCAAACCCCAATCATCAACATAGAAGACTACTACATCAAGGAATTGATGAATACCTCAATATTCACTAAAAAAAAACTATTAGATTTTAAGACTGATGTTATAAATACATTTGAAGTGATTAGTATGAAACCATGAAATGGTATATATATTGAAGTTACTAAAGATGTTGTTGACCAGCTTGAATACAAATTTATGTGCACTTTTGAAGAGTTAGAGAAACTTCAAAATAAAGATATGTTTCTACTACAACAATTAGATCAATCTAACCATGAAGAGCGTGAACAAAAGAGTTATCTAGAGGACAAAGAAGAAGAAATCAAAAGATTGAAGACCGAAGTTGCTAATCTAACAAAAGAAATGGAAGAATTGAAGACACATGCTAATAAAAGAAAATAAGTACTATAAGAGACAAAAGAAATGGTGTTTTTTCTGAAAACTCAACTTGAAGAAACTAAGAAAATTGAAGAATCCCAGAAGATCCAATTAACTAAAAGAAAAGAATCATGTCACATGTTGTAATTGGAAATTATTAACGTCAAAAATATAAATGAAAGTACTAACGCAACTCTAATGACTCAAATTGAAGAATATAAGAAAAATGAAGAATCGCATAAGATCCAATTAACTAAAAAGGAAGAATCATGCCACATGTTGGAATTGGAAGTCATCAACCTCAAAAGGATTCAAATAGAAAACAAGGAAGAAATCAAAAGATTGAAGAATGAAGTTGTTGATCTAACAAAAGATATAGAAGAGTTAAAGACATGAAAAAACTAACGACTGCATATAATTCTTGGATGATATAGAAGAAATGGTCATCAATATAAAGACTTAACTTGAAGGAGCTAAGGAAAAAGAAGAATACTTGACGATTCAGTTGACTAAAAAGAAAGAAACCCGCCACATGTTGGAAATGGAGGTTATCAACCTAAAAAAGAATAATGAAAAGACAAAAGAAACTGTCAAATTCCAAAACATCTCAACTATCCTAGATAGGATCCAGAATAGTCAAAGACCAACTGATGACAAAAACATTCTTTGATACAATCAGAAAGAAGAAGGTGGAAAATGGAGCACCATTCAAAAACATGATAAAGGATCATACTCCTTGAAAGAAAAAGGTGTAGTCACAAAACTAAAATAAACCATGAACTTTGTCAAGGAAGGAAGCTATAGAAGTAAAAAAAAAGAAACATATCAAAAGATAGACTTGTCATGTCACAATAGACTCAAGTATGGAAACATCTTCAATGGTTATTTCTTTTCTTCTAATAAATTTGGTCACAAAGCATTGGAATGAAGAGTCTTGAAAAGAAAAATTCAGGAAAGTCCACTTACTTAATGAGATGTTGGATATGCAATTATTTTGGCCACACAAAAAAGTTTTTTCATACAATGAGATGTTACAAATGTGATTGGTTTGGTCACAAATCCCAAAATTGTAGATAATCAAGAAGTCAATCCATGAGAAATAATTCATACAAGTCAGGAATAAAATCTAATGAAGATTGGAAGAAAAGAAGAAATGAAAAATCTCAAAGGAAAAACTTAGAAAAGAAATATCCAACAAACAAAATATCTGATGAAAAGGTATGGAGAAGAAAACCTGAAATAGAAAGAAAGAAAGAAAGATGATCTGGCATCTAAAAATGAAGAAATTGATAACAAGAAATTGATGGGTGAAGTTCCTAATAAGAAATGTGAAATTCATATATTTGAATATGAAATGGATCAAACTCAGGAAAGGAGAGTTCCTAAATAATAAGATGACACAATAGCAAATCCTGACTATATCATGCAGATCAAGAGTAGATTAACCAATAAAAGAAAAATGCAAACAAAAAATCCCAAAGAAGAAAATAAAGAAGTTTCACTTACACGGAACAATGATGATAATGATGAATCTTCAATAGAATATCAACCAGAATAATTGAACAATGAAAATCTTGGAATTTTTCCAATGTTATTTTCATGAACTACTAAATTTCCCCTCAACGAAAAATATGAATAAAAGGAAGGGAAAACATGATTATTAATATGGAGTGCATCATCCTGGTTAGAAGAGGATTATAGCCTAAGTATCATGCCAAGATAAATCATGTTTTAAGTATTCGAGGTAGCAGTACAAACAATAGATGAAAGGACCAATTCAATCTTATTTCTAAGGGACAGAATTTGAAGTTGGTTTATGTAGAATCGAGGACCGTAAATAAGATATTAAATTGGTTGAATTATGGAAATTAAATTAATTGGTTTCAATCAATGGTATTCTTGGGAAATATCAAAATATCAATGAGAATAAATAAATAGATCAAGAAGATTAGTAAGATTCACACCCTTGTCCTTTAAGACAAAGGATAAGACATTAAAACCCTATGAAATAGTAAAAACTCAGGGGGAGTGTTTAATTTGGTCATCAAATGAGGAAGTCATTGGATTAGGTTTAAAAGACTCGATCAATACAAAAAATGGTATCAATAAGACTACCTATTTGAACAAAAAATCCCAAGAGATTGAGATAACAGCTGACACATTCACAGGGGGAGAAAAGCAATAAAACTTTAACTATTTTTCATTGATGTCAAAGGGGGAGAAAAACAGTAAAACAAATTGGGTATCAGTATTTGGTTCAATCCTCCAACCTGAAAATGAGATCAGTGATAAGGGGAGAAAGGGTATTTGTTTTACATATATGTTTCCCTCAATGCCAAAGGGGCGATTTTTGGTTTTATTGATTGTGTGTTGTCATTGATGACAACATGAGTAAAAAATGTACAGTAAACAAAGAAAAAGGAAGATCACCTTAGGGAATAGGTAGATCACCTTGGGGTAGAAGCAATTCATGATCACTGTTGATCATGATAGGATCAACAGTGATCCTACGTTCCTAAATCTCAAGAGAGGTATCATGCATAGAATCCACCTACATAAGGAGTAATGAAGCACAAGGAATTAAGAGCTCATGAGGGTTAGTGACTAAATATCGGTGAAAAAAATAATGCACAAACGTTAATTGAAGCTCAGAAGAGATGGCACATTTGAAGTAACACATGAGACATAGTTCTGCGAGTGAAGAAATCCTATTGTAAAGGATCGAGTTATAGGAGCCATTCATTTTTATTTTGGGATAATCCAGGATCGTTATATCAAGATGAAGTTAGAGACTGCAAAGGATTAAATCTCAACCATCAAATCTGGAGTAGTAGCATTATGGAAAGTTGGATCAAGCCAAAATCATAGATCGAGAGAGATTAAATAAGATTCATCAGATTTCATGGAGGAAATTAAAAGTGATCTCTCAATCATTAGATCATTTTGGGATCTATCCCGATCATCATATAGAACCAAGTGGAAGGACAAGATAAGTGGACCCCATAAGACACAAAGTCTTGAAACCCCCGAAGTCTCGAAGTAAATAAGGGCCATCAGATATAGGAAATGCATGGTGATTGTTGGATGAGGATAGATAGGTCCAATAGTTGTCAACTCCGACATAGAATACTTCAGCAAAAAGAAGTATGAAACATGTAATTTTACCCAAAGGTTGAATGCCTAAAGTCACGAACCCTCGTCGATCGTCGGATCAGAGGAAGAGAAGGGAAATCATGTCAATCGTTGATCTGGAATGAATATTGAAACCATCATATCACATTAAAGGAAAGAAGGTGGTGAAATCCGACACTGACCACTTCGGTGAAAAGGAGTCTGAAACATGTAAGTTTACCTGAAGGCTGAAGCCCCGAAGTTGTGAACTCCCATCGACCATCGGATCAAAAGAAGAGTTGGGAAATCCCACCAATCGTTGATCGACATAAAGTGGAAGGATATGGTAAGCCTTGATATCCTGAATTCTAGAAGTAACGTTAACTGTTGATCCATTTTGGGACCATTCTTGACCATTGGATGAAGTAGTGGAAGGATAGGATAAGAGGGGCCAAAGGAATGAAGTCCCAGAGTAAACAGAGGTTGTTGGATCAAGACAAGGAAATATCAAATGGTGGAAAAACATATTTGACACTTCATCGATGATCAAAGGTTGATATGAAAGTGCAAAAGTCCCGGAGCCATGAAGTGCAAATCCATGATCCAGGAGGGAGACATGTGGTAGGAGACAAAGATGACATGTGGTCCAATTAGGTGGTAACAAATTTCAAGGTCGATGTGGCACATAAGGACCTTGAAATTCATGAATTAGGGTGACATGTGGCACATAGAATTAGGGTCCATGTCATATTGAGTGACCTCAACAAGCCACATCACACCGGGATGACTAACTTCAGGGATATCCAAGCTTCTAGTATCAACTAATTGTCAAAGGCCGGAATCATGAAGTAATGTTAATTGTTGATCTAATTCCAGAACATTCTCGACCATTGATCAAACACAATGGAAGAATAGAGTAATCATGAGGTGTTAACCGACAGCAAGCAATCACCGTCCTTTCATGACTTATTTGGTAGATAAAATTTCGGAGGAATTGAACTACTTCAGAGTTCTAGTAACCCAGAGTCTCGGAGTAGATGACAACCATCCACCTCAACTAAAGATTAAGTCAGAGTCATCTATCATCTTAAAGACAAAGTTCAACGAATGCGCAAGGATTAAACCAAACCGTCAATATGAGAACTTTGGGAGTAATGCTAGCCATTGGATTAGCCAACATGAGATGTAACCACTCTGGAAGGTAACAACTTCGAAAGAATACAGGGATTGCAAAGGTTGGAATCCCAAAGGCCAAAGTGCTGGAGAACCTGATTCCAACACCAGTCACATGATAAGGTAAAGAAGCTAAAGGGGTTGGAAGTAAATAAGCCCTCAGATGCTTGAATACAGTTCCACGTAGAAGAATAGGGGAGGAAGAAGAAAGTGCTAACAGAATAATGTGTGAAATAGATAAGAATGTGGTTTAGAGCCCGAAGTCACAAAGGGAAGTGGATTGAAGGAAGCACCTCATACAGAATTCATTTATGTAAGCTTAAGGCCTGTAGAGTAATTTGACAGAGATTAACACCATAACAATAGAGAGAGAAGGTAAAAGCTCGAATATGATCTGTTGGCAAACTTGGGAATGCAACAAAAGCATGGGAACGACATAATGAGTCAATCCATATCTGTGATCAACTCAAGGGGATAAAATTTGAATCGAGATTAGTCTTCTAATTAAATTGAGAAACTTACACAATAATTAAATGAAGAGGTGCAATGGTTCATGTCAAAAAGACATAATGGTTCAATCCTATACCTATTGAAATACTATATAAACCAGAAGTAGTGGTGAATCTAAGTGTATCTTGGTGGATTATATATATA
>CBVK0103500736.1:0-14208 GCA_900067695.1 Picea abies
GAAGAAGCAAGAAGAATAGCAGAAGTAAAGAAGGTCCAAATGATAGCAGAAAACTACTATGAGACTATAGTAACAAGATGGGGATATATCAAAGTGGAATATATTCAACTCATAACAAAGTACAACAATTCTCATAATCATTTTTTTATTGGTAACAAACACTCTGCCATGGCATTTGAGGCTAGTGTTGAACCATCTATTTTCATGGAAAGTATGCAAACAATATTGTAGGATGGAAAACATCTCATTACAAAATGACATTGTAGAGTGGGATTTATTTTTGAAGAGCACCAATAGATGATTCCTTTAAATTTGTTTACAAAGATGAAGACTGAATGCAATGCATTGAATTTCATAGGCCTATAATTGTAGGACCTCTTTCAGTCTAGGTATGGGAAGAGAATGAGTAAATCCATGGATGATGATTTCATTAATGTGAGCCATACAATGGGGAGATTAATTTGGGTTTCATCTTCCAAGACCTCCGATGACTCTTGACATTCACATATGACTCTTCATATTCCTAATTTAATATTTACAATACTATTTACAGAATACCATAATCCTTAGCATTAGGTATCCAACATTTACCCCTTTAATCTGAATGGTTGTTTGTGAGTCCAAACGTCATTTTTAATTTTTAAAAACTTTCTATTCCAAGCACTATGGTGAAGATGTCCACAATTTACTCATTTATGGAACAACATCTCAAGTGAATAGTATTCACCTCTACATGATATAGAACCATATGGTACTTTGTGTTGATGTGCTTGGTTTGGTCATGGAATCTAGGATTCTTGGACAACTTCTTTAGAGAAGTGTTGTCAACCAGAAGAGTAGTATAATTCACCTGTTTCTCCTGAAAATTTTCAAGTATTTTCCTGAGCTACAATCTCCTTAAATGTTGATTCTACAGCTACCACATATTCTGCCTCTATTGTGGAATTTGCTAGAACTAACTATTTGCATGATCTCCAAGAGACATTTGTTGATCCAAGACTCATAAGATATCCTAATTTGACACTCCATTTTCTTTATCCCTATCAAATTCTGAATTAGAATATCCAATCAGGTTGAATTCATCCACCTTAGAGTACTTGAGTCCAAAATTTTGAGTTCCCTTCAAGTAGTTTAGAACTCTTTTTGTAGAAAATGATTATCCTTCACAAGTTTTTTGCATGAACTAAGAAATAATCCCAACAACAAATTAAATATTTGGTATGATGGTGGTAAGGTAGATAAGACTTCCCACAATATTTATATACTTGGTTTCATCCTAAAATCCATTCTCTTCTTTCAATGTGAGCTTCAAATTATATTCCATTGGAGTAGAGAGAGGGTTACACTCAACCATGACAAACCTGTTCAACAATTCTCCATTATACTTCTTTTGGGAGATGAATATGTACTTTGGATTTTGAGTCACTTCAATGCCCAAGTAGTAATGAAGATGTCCCAAATCTATCATCTCAAAGCCTTTCTTCAATTCTTTCTTTATGGATGGAATATAACTTTCATTGTTCCTTATTATCAATAGATCATCTACATACACTACAATATATAGAATATTTTTTCCAACTTTCTTGACAAACAAAGTTGCATCATCAATATTAAAGTGATTGAAATTCAATTTCAAAAGATGCCTAGTTAGCTTTTTATACCAGGATCGTGGTGCTTGTTTAAGACCATATACGGATTTGATGAGTTTGCATACTTTATGTTCTTTCCCTGATCTAGATTTTATGACTAGAATGAAATGAATAGATATTATTAAAATATGATTAACACAAAATAATAGAGATGCATTAAAATTGGTTTTCTATTCAATAATGAAATAAGCTGAAACTGTAAAATGCAGTGGAACCAAGCTTGATGGAATGGTGGTGGCTTATCTCTGAGAAGAGATGTTACGGTTGCACTCATTCACAAGAAGATGATTACAATGAGGATCTGAAGGCCTTTTTACAATAAATAGGAATGTCAAAAAACCCTAGATATCCAAAAACCTAACCCTAGGAGATGAAGCACCAAAAGTCATGTGGACCCCGTTTGGGTAAGTCAGTACATCAACTTCTCGGGGTCGTAACTTTTGCATACGATATCCGTTTTATGCGCATGATAGCCCGATGGAAAGGCATCATCGAGGAGATACATTTTGGGGGCTCAATCATTTCTTCAACTATCATTGAGAAGATATAACCCGAAAAACCTTCATTTAGGCCCTCAAAATGGCCCTGGAAGTTAAAACTGCAAAAAATAGTAAATTGCCAAAATTGCTAGAAAACTTTTTTGAGCGAGTTGGAAAAGGTGGGTGGCCACTGATACGCACTTGGATCAATCCTCCCTCCTTAGGAAGCAATGGTCTCCATTTTTTTGATTTCCCCCATCAGATGAGGAATTTTTTGTTGAATTTGGCCCCGAGTGAGCCACTTGCCTCGGTGCAGGAGCTGCCATGTTTTGATGACATGATAAAGTTGTATCGTTTGTTGTCAAGTGCCCTTGATCTATGTGTCCACAATATGATCATTGGATTCTCATTGCATGCATTCAAGGTTAATTTATGTTGGTTTCAACTTCTCTAATATCTCTGAAGTGTCCAGTAATGGTGGGAAATGTGGTCAAAGTAGAGCCACGTTGAATACTGGGTGTAGACCAAGGAAAGGGAGAATGTTGAGCTCAAAAGAATTTTCACCCACAACCTTGGTAGTGGTGTACGACCCATAACAGAGTGGGAGAAGCTTCTGATGGGGCCCTGTAAGAAGTTATTTCTACAAGTGAAACCAAACTTTGTCTCCCACCTGAAACTTATGTGGCACCCGATGTTGATCATGGCATTGCTTATACTTGGCATTAGAATTATGTAGAATATACTGAACCTGTTGGAGGATGTGTTGGATCCGGTCAATGAACCAGGTGGCTTTGACATCTTCTGGTGGAGCAAGGGATGAGTCGACCGAGGTGGTCACCAGGGGTAGTGCAACATCCATGGGGCCCAATGTTTGGAATACCAACCCCAACTGAAAGGGATTGTGACCAGTTGAGCTATGCATGGCTCGATTGTAGCTATGTTGGAAATAGGGAAGACTCTCATTCCATGTGCGAGGGTGTTTTGAATTGTACATGCACAGGATATGTACGATCATCCAATTGATGACCTCAGTTTGGCCATCTATCTGGGGGTGGAAGGTAGTGAATTGGGTGAGATTGGTATCCAGCAGTGACCAGAGGCTCGACCAAAATGTGTTGAGGAACCGACTATCACAGTCTAAGATAATGGTTTATGGGATCCCAAAATGTACCCATACTCATTTAAAGAAGATTTTGGCAGTGGCTTCTACTGCGGATGTTCTTCTTCAAGGCGGCTAGAATCGCCATCTTGGAAAAGAGATCAAAAACCACAAAAACACAGTCATTTCCCCTCTTGGTGGACATGAGGCCCGACATGTAGTCCATTGAGATGGATTCCCATAGCCTGTCAGGAGAAGGAAGAGGGGTGTATAGTCCCTATTTCTTAGTGGTCGGTTTGGAAATAGAAGAGGTGGTGTTGGACGTGATATACTTGCCAACATCCTGTCGAAGTTTCAGACAAAAAAAATGTTTCTACAGCATTGCCACTGTCTTTTCGACACCAAAGTGTCCTGCCACCCAACTGTAGTGAGCTTCCCAAATCATCTTCTTGCGCCCACTTTATGGAATGAAAATATGGGTCGGATGACACAACAACCCATCTTGAAGATGGAAATTAGTGACCACTGAGTATGCGCCCAACATTTGGTAGGTGGTTGAGAAGTCAGGGTTTGTCTTGTAGAGGTGGGGCCATCCAGAGGTCTCGTGGCCATAAGAGTCTAGCACCATGGTGAGTGTTGTGAATGGAGGTCGGTTGAGGAAATCAACAAATCGGTTGGTACTTCCTATTTTATACTTGATGTTGAGGTGGAACTGTTGTAAGTATGTGGACCACTTCTAATGGCAGTCATTCTGCAATTTTCCTTGGGTCTACATGAACTGTAGTGGCTTGTGATTAGTGTGGATGATTGTCTCCTTCCCAAGAATGTAATGTCTCCACTGGCGGTAGAATGGCACAATGGAGTACATTTCTTTGTCGTAAGTAGGGTACTTATGAATAACATTTGATAGTTTCTCACTATGATATGCCATGGGGTGGTTGTGTTGAGTGAGAATGGCACCCACAGCATAGTCTGAAGCATATGTCTTGATCTCAAAGGGATGTTGGAGGTCTGATAATGAAAGTACTAGGGATGAGCAAAAACGATTCTTCAAGTCATCGAAAGCTTGTTGTTGGGACATAGCCCACACAAATTTTTCCTTACCTCCACCCCTAGTTACTTGGATGAGGGCCCATGCGATATGAGAGAATCCTAACACAAACCTGTGGTAGAAATTGGTGAGGCCCAAGAAGGTCTGAAGTTTAGTGAGTGTGGTTGGGGCTGGCCAGTCACGGATGACCTAGATCTTGGCTGGATCCACATTCACACCATGTTGATCAACGATGTAGTGTAAGTAATGGACCTTGTCTATGCCGAAGGAGAATTTTTCCAAGTTTGCATATAGTTTTTGCTACCACAGGGTGTGCAAAATCTGTTGAATCTGCTGCAAGTGTTCCTCCCAAGTCTTGTTGTATACGAGGATGTCATCTAGATACACCACTACAAAAGTATTGGTGAAAGGTCGTAGGATATTTTCCATCTTAATCATAAAAGTTGTTGGAGCATTTGTCAAACTAAAGGGCATGACCAACCATTCAAAAATACCTTCTTTTAACTTGAAGGCAGTCTTCCATACATTTGTTCTATTGGGACCTGGTGATAGCCAGAATTCAGATCAATCTTACTGAAGTATTTGTCCCCCGTGAGTTGATCAAGGAGGTCATCGATTCAGGGAATCAGGTACTGATTTCGAACTATGGTTTATTTAGGGATTGGTAATCAATGTAGAGTCACCAGTTCCTGTCTTTCTTCTACACCAGCACGATTGGGATCCCACAAGGCAATGAGTTGGGATGTATGTTCCCCTTGTGGAGAAGTTCTTGGATCTACCTCTTAATCTCCTCGTTTTCTAACAGAGAGCAGATTTAGATTGTCCCATTAGGTAGTGGTGTGCCTGGGGTCATATCGATGAGATGCCTGACCTAGTAGTGCAGAGGTACCCCGGTAGGAGAGGAGAATATATCTGAGTATTATTCCACAACCTTATCCACTTGATTATATTGTGTGGATAGATCATCCGTGGAGGCCCTTTATTTGGCTACAATCTTTCACTCACTCTAAGAGCGGGGTGCCTTTTACCCACATTTGTGAATGGAAGAGGCACTCACCTTCTTCTGGATCATCTGTTTCACCAGGCTGGAGCTTGGTGGTAGAAACAGTGGCACTGGGTTCCATGTCAATGATTTGTCTTCCCCTTTCTGGTTTTGAATCAGAGTCAGATGTCGCATCTGATTCAGAGGCTTTCACTTTGTACACCAACGACTTCTTTGAGCGACAACCAACAGTGTTATGCCAACGACTCTTATGGAAGTCACACCACTTCTCAATATATTTCTTTGTCTTTATGGTGTCCTTAACTTGCAGATTAGACAGGTTGTCTTGATATTGTCCATATTTTCTTTGTCCCTTTTTCTGTGGGTTGGGGTTGTCCCTTCTTGGATTTTGCTGTGAGGGGCTCCTAGACCTAGATTGTCATTTATTTTATTTGAGCTTATGCTCGATTTTGATGGCATATCGATAGGCCTCACCCAAGGACCAGATTTCTAGAAATTCCATTTCATTTTGGATGTATCTATGCAGAGCACCACGATAATTGAACACCAGATGTCGCTCTGAATCTTTGATACCCATCTTGGTGTGCAATGCATGGAATATATTTATGAACTCTGGCATTGCTTGGTCTCTTTCTTGCCGCAGTGTGGTCCATTTGGTATACAAGTCATCATAACTTTCGACAGGGTATTATTGTTCCTTAATAGAATCCCTGAAGGATTCCCAGGTGGTCGTGACTATAAATAATGAGGGTTCCTCTATTTCTTTTTTCTCACAGAAAGTTTCCCACCAATATTTGACATGGGGAACATATTTGAGGAGTGAAAAAGTAATATTTTCTCTATTTGAAAAGTTATGGACAGAAAAATACCCTTCTAGTAGATTCAACCACTTGTCTACAACATCTGCGTCTATATAACCTTCAAATATAGGAATATCAAAGTTGATTTTTCCCTTGAAGGGGGCGGTGCCTCCACTCGAGGAATATGTGTCGCCTGTAGGTATCCACCAAAGGACTTGTGCAAAACTATCCATCATCACGTTCCTCTATTTTGTGAGGGATTCCTCAAGCAACATTTTGAAAGGATATCCTGTCCCATCATCTTTCTTTTCTCCTTCCATGAGAGGTTGCTTGGGCATGTGAGAGATTTTTTCCTCAAGAGAAACAAGCTCGAGATCCAATTCTTTGTACCCTAACCTCGTTGGCGACATGCATTAAGACGACAAGGAGAAGACCGCTCTGATACCACTAATCTAGATTTTATGAGTAGAATGAAATGAATACAGATTGTTAAAATATTCTTAACACAAAATAACAAAGATACAATAAAATTGGTTTTCTATTCAATAATGAAATAAGATGAAACTATAAAATGCAGCGAAACCAATCTTGCTAGAATGGTGGTGGCTTATCTCTGAGAAGAGATGTGACAACTGCTCTCATTTGCAAGAAGATGATTACAATGAGGCTCTGAAAGCCTTTTTAAAATAAAAAGGAATGTAAAAAAACTCTAGACATCCAAAAACCTAACCCTAGGAGATGAAGCGCCAAAAGACATGTGGGCCCCAT
The DNA here is from genome assembly GCA_900067695.1 of Picea abies. Classification (NCBI taxonomy): domain Eukaryota; kingdom Viridiplantae; phylum Streptophyta; class Pinopsida; order Pinales; family Pinaceae; genus Picea; species Picea abies. Next base: position 6,850 of record CBVK0103500736.1, read on the forward strand.
TTGGGTAAGTCAATACATCAACTTCTCGGGGTTGTAACTTTTGCAAACAAACTCTATTTTAGGCGCATGATAGCTCGTTGGAAAGGTATCATGGAGGAGATTCATTTTGGGGGCTCAATTATGACTTTAGCTATCATTGAGAAGATCTATCTTGAAAACCCTTCATTTAGGCCCTCAAAATGGCCCCGAAAGTTAAAACTGCTAAAATAAATTGCTAAAATTGCCAGAAAATTGTTTTGAGCGAGTTGGAAAAGGTGGGTGGCCACCGATATCCACTTGGATCATTCTCCTTCACAAAAAAACATTCTAGTTGAGACATGAATATATTCTCTTTCAAGTATCCATTCAAGAAAGCAATCTTCACATTCATTTGATGAACTTTTGATGTAGACCTGCAGCCCTCGGGCCGCAATCTGCTATAGGATCATTCCAATGCTTCCCTGAGCCTAAATGTATCTTTCGGATCCCTATTGGAATCTCAAATTTTGATCCACAGGTCCTTTCCTGAAAACCCTACCTGTGCCAACATATACCAGGCAAGAGTCTTCACCTCTTCGACCAAGCCAAGAATTGCTTTTTGGGTTTCGCGACTTTGTGAATCCTCGTGTCGAGGTTCTTGGTTCCTCGATCCCCCAAAACCTGATAGGCCGAAATGCTGAAAATGACTTCAATCACTAATTATCCCTTGGCCCGCATTTCGGTCCATGTGACCGCTTTTCCCCATGACCGCAACCTTCTTTAGGATTTCGAATATCAAGAGCCCCACTCTTAGTCCTTGGGATGGCCGAAATGTCGATCCCTGAAATGTCGAAATCCTTGGCCCGACTTTCTCCTCTTAAAGGATGTGTCGTGTTTCATGACTTCGGGACTTTCGATGTGAAGTGTTCTGACTTTACGTCTGCGGGATCCCAAAAATGTCAATTCCCGATATCCCAATACTAGGTGTGACCGCAGCCCCACTCCTCTCTATGTCGCATTTCACGATTTTAGGGTTTTCATCTCCAAGAGTCGGATTCCTTGTCTCTAGGACTTCTAAAATCACGATTCCCGGTATGCCGAAATGTCGACTTCCTATCACATCCCTTCAATGCTTTGGGGTTTCGTGCTTCAGGACTTTACAATTCCCATTGCAACCCCTTGCTCTGCTCTCGTCTACAGGATCCCCAGTATGTCGAAACCTGGTATAATCCTTTCGAGGATTTTCCCGATGCCTCGATCACTGCCATGTGTCCTCCTGTTGGACGATCCCGATACTCTTAGTGTTTTGGGACTCCACGAACCCAACGACATTGATCACTAGTCCTTTGAACTCTCAGTGTCTAACTTCCTGGTAGCTTCACCGATCACCACCACGTGTCCTCCATAGATGGATGGCCCTGATCGCTTCGTGACTTTGCAAGTCACGAAGTCGAAAGACTCCTTTGTTCCACTCTTTGATGCCCGAATCCCCAAAATACAAGGATCTCGTGACACACATCCTCCGCAGATGGACGGCTCTGATGTCTTTAGGACTTCATGATTCGGGACTTCCTTTGTCTCGAATCTTACCTCTCGGACTCCCAATGTCCGAAGCTCTGATGGCTTTCGGGTTTCTACCATGTGTCCCTTGAGATGGATGGTCCTGATTCTTTCGGGACTTCACGGATCAGAAGATCAAGATGCAACGAATCCATGGTCCCTTGACACTCCTCCTCCCAAACTCTGAAATCCCGATGTGTTCACTATTTTAGGACTTTGTTGAGCCTCTATTAAGCTCATATGCGAGATTAACTTGCACGCACCTTCTCCCAGATCCGATGGCTATCGGCTGTCTAGGATAGACCTGATGGCCCAGATCTATTCTCCTTCCTTGTGTGCTCTTCTGCTACTTCTGGACGTGAAACTCAATGGTCCTGATCTCGTCCTCTACTCGATCAGATGACAACTATGCTCTCCCTTGAGCTTACGCTTCTTCTTCCTTCCCTTGGAATATTTTCTAAGTTTCAAAGGCCCTGGCCTTTGCTTCCTGCTACGAAGCCTATGACTTCGGCTATGGCCCTGTGCGTGAAATCATGGCTCCTCCTGATCTTTTCCTCCTCTGAAATCTTGAAGGGTTTCTTCAACCTTTGTGATTCCTACAGGGTCTCTGCACACATTAAGGTGCTATCTATCATGAGCTTGTCTTCTCCTCAGACCTCTAAGAGACTCTATCCCTTTCCTCTCCTTGAAGGGATGGAAGTGCCCTCTTGGCCTCTTCCTACTCAAGTACTCTTTTCTGAGCCTAAAGGTTGTTCAGTAACCCTGAGAAGGTCTCCCTGACACTTCTTCTTCTTCTTCATAACTCTAAGAGTTCTTTTTGTGCACTATCTGCACACCAACTCAATTCCCTCCTGGAAGAGTCTCTACAAATCCTTAGTGATTCTGTCCCCTTCTCCTATGCATTATATGTACCTTCTCAATTCCCTCTTGGCAAAGCTCTCATAGAATCCTCAGTGATTCTGGTTTCCCTTTGAATTCACAGTAGATTTCTCCTGTGCACTATCTGCACCTGCTCGATGCCCTTTTGGCAGAGTCTACTTAACCCCTCAGTGATTTTTTCTTCTGCTATGTCCTCCTCTGCACAGCCCCACCTCCAAGGTGTTCAACAACCTTGAGGTTTCCTCTTGAATCAATGACTTCAGCTGGTGTACCCTCCTGACATGTCTTCGTCCAAATCCCACAGGATTTAGAAGTGAATTCCTTGCACTGTCTTACAGAATCCGCAACGTTCTGTCATGCACTCCTTGCATGAAGCCTCAAAGAACCCCAAACCTGAAATCAAAGAACCCACAGATAGCATAATCTATCTGTCCCTGCAAATTCATACTAACACACATCTACAACATATGAAAACACACAAAGACATTCATAAACACATAAAGACACACAGAAAATCATGCAGGAAATCTTCTCTTTATATTAATATGAAATGCCTCCTTTACAAAGTGTTCTTGAGCTCAGACTTTGACAGAGTCTTGGCTCCTTCTCTCCTCTAATCTCAAATCTCAAAAAGCTCTCTCTTTTCTCTCTACTCTACTTTCCCAACTACTTCTCTAACTCATCCTACATACAAAGGATCTTTTAAAATTTACATGAGAGGGCTCTTCGAGCTCTTTCCCCCATCCTCACCAACAGGGATGATTTTAGGGGCTAAATTTCGCTCATGGGCTAATTTTCCATGGTTTTTCCAAAAATGAGATTCATTATTTTAAAAATGATCCGCCCAAATTCTATAGGATAAAATTATTTTACCTTAAAAATCGCCAAAATTTTATAAAAACTATATAAAATCCTTAGAAATTTGAATTTTTTTACAAAAATATTTCCAATCATTTATAGTTGGCATATGAAGGATTAGTAATATTCGCCAAGGTTTCTACATTTTAAAATAAATTTCCATCCTTAAAATTATCCCTGCTCACCAACCCTATTCAATTACATTGAATTCACACTTAAATGGTTGTCTAGTCCAGATCGGAGCTAGATCTAGCCTTACAACTATTTAAGGCTACTCTTAACTAAGCCTGCACATAGGCATAGATTTATGGCTCCACGACCTTACAAATAATTAATTACATTGATTTCAAATTCAAAATTTGAAACGAGAGGGTTGCGCCTCTTCTTCTTCATTGAATGCATGTTGTGTTGGTTGTCTGGTTGGTGCATGGCTAGCTTGGGAGCAATGCTCTTGCATCATACTCCTCTACTGCGAAAAATTCATTACCTCCTGCTCATGAGCTCCCCAGCACCACTGTTGAAATCCTCCTAGATCCCAAACAGTCCTCTAGAGTTGTTCATCAGCTCCACTTCTCTGTTGCTGCTACTCATGTTGTTGTCTCCCTTCTGCTCAGCTCCCTTCGCTAGCAGCTTCTACTGATCTGACCATCAGCTTTCGGATCTTCTCAATCTCCTCTTCCAGTTGCTCCAGTGGCTGGCTCTGTTTAGGTAGTCTCCTCTGCTACAATTCTCCCTCATCAGTGGGTAGATCTACCAGATCTCCCATGCCATCTTCTCTATCTGTTGTGGCCTTAACTTGCCACTCAGCTACAAAGTTCAGCTCTGCAATCTCACCACTAAATTGTTGTCCAGCTTCCTTCTATGACAGTGTTGTTTCTGCCATTTCTCTTGCAGGCATGTCTCCTGCTTCCTCCAGCTGCTCCTTGGGCTGGTATTCTTCTTCGTCTGCTACTACATGCCTTGGCATTGCAGTATTCATCACCTATTCAGTTCCGTGGCTAAAATTTCTGAGAAATTCCTTGGAATTCTCATCTTCTGCTATCATTGGCCTGACTGTCTGTTCATGGCAGTCATCTGCTAGCTCTGGATTGTTCAGCCAATCCTCCAACATCTCCAACTCTGTCTCCCATGGAGTGATCAACTTATCTCCATTCTCTTCTTCCGCTGTCATCTTTAGTGTTGCAGTTGTCTCCTTTTCAGCTTCTTGGCTGAAAATGTTGAGCCATTCCTCAGAATGCTCATTTCCTTTTCCTTGGGAAAACATCAGTGTCTGCTCCATCTCTTTGACAGTCACAGCTGGTTGTCCTTCTATTGTTTCTCCCTCTACAATGCATATGTTGGCCTCATCCGGGCTATGGGGCAGGAATATCTGAATTCTCCCAATCACCGGAATATTCCTCTGGTTGTCCTTCTCTATCAGTTGTCCTTGCTGATATGAACTTAGCTCTGAGCTCATCTTCTCTCCCTTGCCCTCCTGGCAGTATGGGAGTTTTTTGTTGCCCCCCTGGCAATCTATGAGATCCTGTAGTGATCTCGTCTCATTTCCCTCTTGGCAACATGAAATTCCTCTGCTATCCTCCTGATAGTCTATGAGATCCCACAACGATCTCATCTCATTGCCCACCTGGCAATTGGAAATTTTTGTTCTTCCCACTTGGTAGTCTTTTCACACATAGAAATCTCTAATATCTTCCAATGATCTTAGTTCATCCTCAGCATCACTGAGATTCCTCCTAGTCTCTGGTTCACATACCTGAACCATCTCCTCCTCATCATTCTTGAGGCTTTCAGCATGCCTTAGCCATCCTCTTATTAGCCTCTGTTGTCTTTTGGCCACCAATTCCCTGACTAGCCATTTTACCTTCGTCTTCATGGGCCATTCATACACCCATCATGTTCTTGCATCCTACTGCATCTAAAATGCTAGCTCCTCCATCCTTGCTCTGATCTCGGTGAGCTCTTTATCCATTGTGTCTTTTCTCTGTTGCTGATGGATCTTCTTTCCACCATGTGCGTGGCCTTCAGTGGCCATCTCCCTGTTGTTCCTGTAGTTTTTCTACCCTTCTGGAAAACTTGTTGTCTCTCTGCAACTGAGAGCTTCTATCCTTCCCCTATAGTCCTCCTGACTATCTTCTTGACTGTTGCGTACTTGCGAGCAATCACCACAGAGTCCCAATACTCTGCCTTCCTCTGAAAAAAAACTGATGTGTATCAGAGTAATCTTTCTCCTCTTTCTTCCTCTACCTACAATATACAAACAGAGTCAAGCTCTGATATAACTTGACGTAGACCTACAACCCTCGGGCCAAAATCTGCTACAGGATCGTTCCAATGCTTCCATGAGCTGAAACGACTCTTTCTGATCCCTATCGAAATATCAAATTTCGATCCACAGGTCCTTTCCCGAAAACCCTACATGTGCCAACATATACCAGGCGAGAGTCTTCACCTCTTCGGCCAAGCCAACAATTTCTTTTTGGGTTTCGCAACTTCACGAATCCTCGTGTCGAGGTTCTTGGTTCCTCAATCCCCCTAAACCCGATAGGCCAAAATGCCGAAAACAGATTCAATCGCCGATTAGCCCTTGGCCCACATTTTGGTCCATGTGACCACTTTTCCCTGTGAGCATAGCCTTCTTCAAGATTTCCAATATCAAGAGCCCCACTCTTAGTCCTTAGGACAGCTGAAATGTCGATCCCCAAAATGCCAAAATCCCTGGCCGAGATTTCTCCTCTCAAAGGATGTGTCGCGTTTTGCGACTTCGGGACTTCCGATGTGAATTATTTTGACTTTAAGTCTGCGGGATCCCCGAAATTCTGAATCCCGATATCCCGATACTCGGTGTGACCGCAGCCCCACTCCTCTTTATGTCGCATTTCGCGACTTCGGGGTTTTCATCTCCAAGAGTCAGATTCCTTATCTCTAGGACTTCCGAAATCCTGATTCCCAGCATGCCGAAATGTCAGCTTCCTATCGCATCCCTTCAATGCTTTAGGGTTTCACGCTTCGGGACTTTACGATTCCCATTGCAACCCCTTACTCTTCTCTCATCTATGGGACCCCCGGTATGCCGAAACCCAGTATAATCCTTTCGAGATTTTTCCCGATGCCTCAATTGTCGCCACGTGTCCTCCTATTGGATGGTCCTGATACTCTCGGTGTTTCAGGACTCCGTGACCCAAACGAAACTGATCACTTGTCCTTCAAACTCCCGATTTCTGACTTCCTAGTAGCTTCCCCGATCACTGCCACATTTCCTCCACAGATGGATGGCCCTGATCGCTTCGGGACTTCGCAAGTCATGAAGTCGAAAGACTCCTTCATTCCTCTTTTCAATGCCTAAATCCCCTAAATACGAGTATCTCATGACACGCGTCCTCCGCAGATGGACGACTCTGATGTCTTTGGGACTTCATGAGTCGGGACTTCCTCTGTCTCAACTCTTACCTCTTAGACTCTCGATGTCCGAAGCTCCAATGGAGTTTGGGTTTCTGCCATGTGTACCTTGATATGGATGGTCCCAATTCTTTCAGGACTTCGTGGATCGGGAGATCGCAATGCAGCGACTCCACGGTCCCTTAACGCTCCTCCTGAACTCCGAAATCCTGATGTGTTCGTTATTTCGAGACTTTGATGAGCCTCTGTTCAGCTCATATGTGAGATTAACTCACGTGCACCTTCTCCCAGATCTGATGGCTATCGACTATCTGGGATAGATTTGACGACCCAGATCTATTATCCTTCCTTGTGTGCTCTTCTGCTGCTCCTGGACATGAAACTCAACTGTCCTGATCTCATCCTCTACTCGATCCAACGGAAGCTATGCTCTCCCTTGAGTCTGGGCTTCTTCTTCCTTCCCTTGGAATATTTTCCAAGTTTCAAAGGCCCCGGCCTTTGCTTCCTGCTACAAAGCCTATGACTTCGACCATGGCCTTGTGCATGAAATCATGGCTCCTCCCAAGCTTGTCCTCCTCTGAAACCTTGAAGGGTTTCTTCGACCTCTATGATTCCTACAGGGTCTCTGCACACACGAAGGTGTTATCTGTCCTGAGCTTGTCTTCTCCTTAGACCTCTAAGGGACTCTATCCCTTTCCTCTCCTTGAA
>CBVK0103500743.1:0-11687 GCA_900067695.1 Picea abies
TTATGCACAAAACAGTAGACCGCAACTAGGAGTGTGAGTTGGCCTTCCCGTCCAAGGCTTTTTCGTCTGTGCATCCTTCTGTCAGACTGTGCGTGTATCCTTCTGTCATACGCAATCTCAAATCAGTATGGGCCTGCAAGAATAAACTGTCCATTGTGGTTCCTCAGGCTTACATTTTTGTCTCCACGGTCAGACCCCCCATGCCTTCTATTTATGGAGTGAACTGAGGTTTCAACCACCACTCCTTATTCATTAACTAATTTCTCCTTGGGATCGGGACGAGGCTTGATGACTAGGGAGAGGCCATGTGATGCTATTGGATTTGGCATTGAATGAGCAAGTGATTTCGGGGCCGTCGAAAGCGGTTTCGACCCACACTACTTTCGAGCTCGAAAATCACCACCTTCTGCCACGTAGCTCTCCTGCGATACCATGGTTTGGATTTCGGCCCGCTCAAGAAATTTAACACCTGAGCATGTTGTGGCGTCGGAATGAAGCATGGTCGTTGATATGTTCAAGATCTGTGATCTGGGCGCACCTTTTATTTTAGTGCCCTCACTAAAGTTTATCCGCCTACCAATTATAACATCCTTCAAACCGCGCTTAGATATGGCGCTAAATTGAACTACATAGGGGATCTCTATTGTTGAAAATTGTACCCACCTGTTTTCCTATGCTCATGATTGTCACCTGTGACCCTTGATGATTTCATGTGATAACATTGGCTCCACAAGGGATGGCATGCTCCATGTGAGCTCTACATAGGGGATCTCTATTGTTGAAAATTGTACCCACCTGTTTTCCTATGCTCATGATTGTCACCTGTGACCCTTGATGATTTCATGTGATAACATTGGCTCCACAAGGGATGGCATGCTCCATGTGAGCTTCCAAGAACGAAGAGTTCCAGTGCCTTAGTTGTTGGGTTATGGAGTCGAGCTCAAATACATTATTCTGAAGACAACAGGTTGACATGTACACTACTCAACTTAAAAAGGAAATGAAAAAAAAATCTCTAGAAGGATATTATTTATGTACAATACTAAAATAATTGATTTTACAATGCGCTAGGTGAAAACAAACTTCCACCAGAGCCATTCAAATAACTTCCTAATTGAAAACATATTTACTTTGTCACTGATCAGCAAGGGATGGTGAAAACAAACTTCCACCAGAGCCATTCAAATAACTTCCTAATTGAAAACATATTTACTTTGTCACTGATCAGCAAGGGATAACAAAACTGTGACAACAAATTAATTACATTCTTCGGATTACCTCCCAATGATGAAGGTAAGATAAAGCTTGGAGGCTTCAATACATTGAGGAAATGGAGCTCCATGTATTCCCCTACAAGGTCATAAAATAGGTGATAAAACCTACTAGGTTGGCAACAGAAAGCCTTATCTTCTTTACAGTTGCTCACGTATGGTTGAATGTCTATGGAAAACACATGTGAGTGAAAGGTTGATGCAGGTTGTGGATAAAAAATTATTTTTCCTTCTCTGATAACATTTGCTAGTTGATGGCAAGAAATCTCCTCATGTATATCAATGGATGGCTCTTTCTCTCTATCATGTTTCTCTTGGTAAAAGCCTTCACTTTCATTAGAAGGTTGGTTGCTAATGATTTTTTCTTCCAAGAAAAGAAACACCTCATCATCTTCATCACTGTCTCCATAATGGTCAAATAAAGGAGGAGTCTCGAATGACATGCCAAGAGGTATCTCCTACACAACATGAGAAAAATGTTATTCATTATTAAACACAGGTTTCCTTTCAAGATTCAATCCAGGAAGCAATATCTTATCATCATCATATGGGTCAAAAATAGGTTGCTCATATCTAGGATTTTTAGAGACAGGGTTACAAAGAGTATCAGCTTCCAGAACAGACTCAATTTATGCACTTTCCTTATTGAGACAGCAAACCAAGTTTTCATCTGATGCAGATGAACAGGGAAGAGAAAGATATGATTCCTCGTCCAAGGCATCCTCTTCATTCTCACAGCCTTCATAAGAATCATTTATATCCTGAACATAGTCTTTATACTCCTCACAACATCTATGACAAATTAACTCAGAGGAATAAAAATTTTGAAAATGAATATTGAAAGCTACATGAAACTCTTTGAGTGAAGAAACGCTAGAAATCTCAAGAGAGTGATACCAAATACGAGCATATCCTTGAAGAGAGTACACAAACAGATTCATACATATGTCTTCATGTTGGATGTCAATCTGATGCATTAAAGCATGAAATCCTAGAAGATGTTCAAGAGGGTTGTCATTCTCGCCTTCATAAAATCTTAGCAGCAGATCTTTCCATTCATCAATTTGAGGCACGGGATGTGGATAACCAGCTATGGCTGAGAAATTTAGTGGGGAAAAACTCCTGGCCAGAATAGCCTCCATATCCATTTGATTTTTCTCCTTCCATTGGAGTCACCAATAGATTCCAAATAATGGAGTCGCCATGGTGAAAGATAAGCAGTCAGAGCAATGTGTCCAGCTTCAGTTCACCATATAAAACTAGATCTCCTCATTGTCGTTCTCCCAGGTAAGATATCTTCACTTTCATCCCTGGTAATGGCGCCATGAATGGTATCACTGAGAGTCACCTTCAAACTACAAGAGGATAATCCCAGTACCCATCAAAATGTAAATGTATTGAAATGGTTTGAGTAGGTGGATCAGCAAGACTTTAAAGAAAGGAAAAGACAACAGATATCACCGCATATCAGTTCTGGACCATTGTGCAATGGAGTCATAAGTATGATGCTTAATGAAGGCATTTAAAATGGCTATCAGAAAAGGGATTTTTGTAATGATGAAGAGAGGAATAAGAGAATTAGCATAAAGACGAAAACTCGCTAAGCAAAGATCCTCCCTACAAAGAGAATAGATGTGTCTGAATAATGAATGATGAAACATGGGAAAGATAACAGCAGATCCTCGATTGTCTCAGGAATCCATAAATCAAATATGATACATCCAGACAAGAATAAAAACAACAAGCATCTGAGTGATAAACAATGAAATATGGGCAAGATGACAGCAGATCCTCTATCACCTCAGGAATCCATAGATCAAATATGCTACCTCCAGACAAGAAGAAAAACAACAAGCGTCTAAGTGATAAATGATGAAATGTGGGAAAGATGATAGTAGATCCTCTACCACCTCAGGAATTCATAGATCAAAGATGCTACCTCCAAAAAAGAAAAACATAACGACATGTAAACTAAGAAGACGGTTTGATAAAACAACTCAAAGGAATCTTCAATAACATAATATTTTAAAATCCATGCCCCTCGGGCTTACAATCTGAAAAATAAAGTGCTCTACCCCTAACACTCTCTCGGGTCCTCTTCAACTAAACCCCCCACTGTTATTTTCTCATTCATATGATGTATTTATGCACAAAACAGTAGACTGCATCTAGGAGTGTGAGTTGGCCTTCCCGTCCAAGGCTTTTCGTTTGTGCACCCATCTGTCAGATTGTGCATGTATCCTTCTATCAAACGCAAGCTTAGATAAGTATGGGCCTACAAGAAGAAACCTTCCATCGTGGTACCTCGGGCTGACAATTTTTTCTCCACAGCCAGACCCTCCATGCCTTCTATTTATGGAGTGAACTGAGGTTTCAACCACCAGTCCTTATTCATTAACTGATTTATCCTCGGGATCGGGACGAGGCTTGATGACTAGGGGGTGTCCACGTGATGCTATTGGATTTAGCGTTGAATAAGCACGTGATTTCAGGGTCGTCGAAAGTGGTTTGGACCACCACCTCTTTCGAACCCAAAACTCACCACCTTCCGCCACGTAGCTCTCCCGTGATACTATGGTTTGGATTTCGGCTCGCTCAAGGAATTTAATGCCCGAGCATGTTGTGGAACTGGAATGAAGTGTGGTCGTTGATTTGGCTGCAATCTGTGATCTGGGCACACATGTTATTTTAGGGGCCCCGCTAAATTTTATCCACCTACCAATTATAACATCCTTCAAACTGTGCTTAGAGATGGTGCTAAATTGAACTGCATAGGGGATCTCTACTGTTAAAAATTGTACCTTCTTGTTTGTCTGTTCTCATGACTATCACCTGTGACCCTTGATGATTTCATGTGATAACACACCCTATTCTCATGTTTTTTGACTGCTTGAAAATGTTGTTTGGTGCCTCAAAATTCCCCTGCAAGTTGATGACATTCAAAAACTAGAAACTTTTCACGAAAAATCATTGTTTTATTGTTGTAATAGTCCACCAAATCAAACTATTCCTATCTTGAGAATTTCCATCCCCTTCCTTCTCTTCTACCTTTTCAAATCCTGTGTGTGCACTAGTTCTGTATTATGCACCAATATTCAGTGCACACAACCAATTTCTATAATGTGTAGCACCAATATTCAATACACACAACCGATTTTGCACCACGTTGTGCCAATAGTTAGCTCACACACCACGCACCAATATTCCATGCACACCACAATTTTGCACCATGCAACACCAATATTTAGCACACACACAGCGCACCAATATTTCGTGTGAACTAAAATTCTGCACCACACAACACCAATATTTAGTGCACACACCAGGCACCACAATTCTACATCATGCAGCACCAATATTTAGCACACATAAGTCTTTTCTTCACTTAGTTGATTTTCCATATTTTCAGGTCAAGACCATCATGAACATCATAAAAATTCCCTACTCGCGTGTCTAATCCAATTCAGGTTCTTGGAAGTCTAAATGACCCATCCATAACAACCATTTTGAGTGAAATTCCGACCTGAACTTGCTTAGAAATTTATGGATTTCACTCAAATTTTACCTTCTTCCCCAAATTCGACACAGCTCAAACGCTAAGATGACAAATTGACCAACGCCATGCTAATATTTAGCCCATACAAGTCCAGTGTTGAACCAAAAATATATGATACCAATCTGTAACGTCCCCCAGCTTAACTGAGGAACATTACTATGCAAAATACACATAAAAATCAAAAATTGTTTGCAAGCTAAATTCTTGTAGATTATCAGCTACGAATTATACACAGATTTAACTATTATCTGATACCATACAATTAAATGCATCTACATCATGTTAATTAACATGAATGTTGTGTCCTCGATGGGACAAACTGCAAGTGCAAGAGGCTTTGTACCATGCATGACAATTCCAGCACCGCGTCAGAATCTCATTACTGATGATACTAAAATTGACTAGCATATACATTTAAACAAATAATTATGAACAACATGACATTCAAGCTCATGCAATTGTCCATACTAGTTAAAAATGTAAATGTAGTTAATAAATTCACCACAACAACATATAAATCATTTTCATGCACAGATTAAAATGCACAACAATTAAACTCATAAAATGACTCAAAAAATAGATAAACACTTATTTTTTAAAATGTTTATGCGACCAGCTACTTGGGAAGGACGTTCCACCCAAACGTAGACTTTTTGTTCCAAATCTCAATAGCAAATCACCCCCGAGCTTGGGCCAAGAATCAACAAAAGAATGGTGCCTCTCACAATCCACCCATAGCTCAATATCCCACAACCCACGGGTATTCTCCTACAATTATTCTAAATTTCCTCCATTTCTCTTCCTCTTAACCTACCCAACCCAAGGAATGTATCCCTTCACTGCTCTCAGTCCATCGGGTGTCCCATTCATTTATCTGGGTCTCTCTAGCACAAGCAACCAAGAATATCTCTATTGGAGACTCAAGGGAAACCCACTACTAGGAAAACTATCAGTATAAACAACAACAATCACTTATTGTTGTAGTGAAACTCACAGAGGAGTTCACTCTTCAGGCATGACAACCTAGATATTCAATCTTCAACTCCAAAATGCTCCAAAAACGCTCCAGCATGCTCCGGAATTTTCCCATCCTTCTTGCTCTAGCTATAGTTCTCTTCTTTTCTCTTCTCCCTTTGTTTTCCATGCAAAAATATTCCTGTAAAAATTGTATGTTCTCTCCATACGAATTTCCTCTATTTTCCCAAGACAGTTGATTGCTCACTTTTCCCAATGTTGATTGTACTTCAGCCCCATGCTCCCCAATAACTATGGGATGTGACTCTCACACCCACCCTCTTACAGGAGTTTAATTATTGGGCTTTCATACACTCAACAGAAGTTATTCGCAATGATAGTAAAATTTAGGAAAATGGGTTGAATTAATACCCATAATTAATTTCCCCCTTGGACCCCTCTCAGACATTTAGCTCTCTTATGGAAAAATTAGCCCCCATCTTTGTCCTTATCCCCTAGTAGCTAGCATCACATTTTATTTATTAAAATTTAGGAAATGCATTCACGTATTACATCTCTTTGCCATAGTCACATTCATATCTACATTATGAATTAATTAAACTAGGGATTATAGTGGGGATGTTACACTTGTAGAATCATACCTTGCCCCCCATGTTTTTGTCCTTCTCCATTTGTAATCAGTGATGTATTGTTATTATTAACCTTCAAAGTACAATATTTTCATATTACATCATTTGGCCCTTAACCTTTCATTATGTACACATATATGCATTGTCAATCCGGGGATCAAAATTCGAGTGTTACAGCTGCCATTGGACTTCATGCAACTTAGAAACTTACCAGAATTGAAGTGTTATTTACATATGGAAAAAAATGTAATGATTCTATGTTCAAACAAGATCAATATATTAAATGATTTTCTTTATTTGGTAGTTCTCTTATATATGCCAACCTTTATATGCATATTATCATTCAAGTTCAAAATTTGAAGCTAGATGTGGCACATCCATGTCTATTCTTGAAATATTGTGGGGAAGGAAACTTACATCATGCACAAGGAACCTCCTACAACCTCTCTTAATTATTTTTCATGTCTCAATAAATCACAACTCTCAAAGGGAGACCAAGGCACAAAGATGATCGTGTTACTTTTGAAAGGTAATAGAACCACAATAGTGAGCCTTATAGCCACCCACTGCAACCTCAAAACAATAAATTATGGATGTCCACTCTTGTTAATTCAAATAATAACAACTCAATCAAGGAAGTTGATCGAGTTAATGATGGTTGGGGGGTCAGTGTCCCAATTCCAAGATGGTTACTGATGTTTGGGGCATACATTGGACACCGCCAAGAAAAAGGTTGAAGTGGAAATAGAAATCTAGAGAAAGAAGAGGGTCAAGTGGATACTTTCCCACAAAAAGTGACTAAAAAATTTTTGTTGGTGAATTTCCCAAATTTTGCACACAATTTTGTAAAACTCAAATTTGTGTTATCTTTACTTATTATGCCAAATTATTTAGTGTTACAAGATTATAGGAATCCAACCCTTCTCTTGGGATCAAATGATATGTTGGGACATTTTATTTGTATTAGAACCTCTAATGTGTTTACTTTCTATATTTTCTTAAGTTTTTCTATGTCAAAATGTGCATTCGTCAATTATTGTGCAGTCGTCTATTAGTTATGGACATAGATATTTCATGTATAAAAGGATGGAAGATACAATTAGTCAATGGATTATTTTGTTTTGTGGAGATTGTACTTGATACCTCGATTGTTAATGGAAGTGAATGATGGTTCTTTATGCAGGTGTTGAGGAATGTTTTACATTTATTTTTTGTCTTTGGTTTATGTACAAGTCTTGTGACCAAGTATATGATGCAATGGAATGTATTTTTCTTAGCAAGTTGGCATGTTTCCTATTCTAATCCATGCATGCAATAAATACCAACACCTTTCTACTCACATCTCCTAGAAGGTTTCCCTCTTGGGAGAAAAACCACCATGGATCATTGGATTGCATTCAATGTGGAAACATATCATAATTGAAGTGGTATTTTTCGTATGGAAAAATTATTAAACCAAGGTCAACATATTAAGTTATTTTCATGTTTTCGAAGTTCTTGGATTTGTGTCAACTTTTATACGTGCATTATTTTTCAAATTCGATAGCTAAACTTGTTTGTATCGCATTTGCACCAATAGTGGGATTATTGCACAGGGGAGGGTTGGGAGTGGAAGTGAGGTGTTGGGGGTACTCCTTGAACCATGAGTAGAGAACCATGAACCTTCTATCTCCTCTCCTACTCATTTTTCCAATGTTAATCAATCAAAGATGGGGTAAAAAGGCATGAGATCACTGTAGGAGTTAACCCTGTAACCACCCACCACAAGCCCAGAATGATAAAATATGGCTCTCATCCTTGTTATCTCAAAGAACATGAAATTTATAAGGAAACTAATCAAATGTTGGGACCCATTTTCCCAAGTACCAATCTAGCTAATTAATGCTTAGAAGGGTGCACCTGATGACAATGATAACCCACCTCTAGATGCAAGTATCATTATGGTAGTTGATTAAGTGATTTATATGGTTATGTGAAAACCTTGTGCAGTTCTGTGGCTTAAAGGAAAGTCTCTATGGCTTTTATGTGTGTGTGCAAAGTGATTTATAAAGGGATTTTTCTCTATTGTATAACAAGTTGCAACTTTAATAGGACTCTTGTTTCTAGTAGTTGTCTTGTAGCGCTCTTTTTTGTTGAAAATGTGCAATATGTACTCTATTATCAATACTAATAGTTAAAAGAAGCATTTTTACAGTTTTTTTAAGAAGTACAAAAAACTATTAAATAGTATTTCTAAACAAATCAAACAAACAAAATTGATAATTGAAGTACTAGGCATTGAGAATAATTGTGAGAAAAGGGAAGTTTATGAAGTATTATGCAAATAAAAAAGTTTTACCAGTCCAAAAGTTGGAATGTTGTCTAGTTGATGTGATAACCTCTTCCCTTGACACAAAGTGGCATATCCCTTGTTAATTAAAAACAAAAATAAAATAAAAAATAAAAATGGTTTGTTAAATCCCATATTGACAACAATTCTAAGGCAAGGGTGGTTTATGAAGTACTAACGCACCAAAAAATGTCACCAATTCAAAAGATGGCTTTAGGGTCCAATACCCTGAGTGATGTGATAGCATCCTCTCTCACTTCAATACAAACATCACTTAGAGGTGCTTGTGTGATTTTTGGTTTCCCTAGCTTGTGATTGTTGTCTTTGTGATGCTTTCTTAGTTGCAAGTTTATTTAATAAAAATGTCATATCCTCATGATTAAGGATAAAATTTCATGTTTATATGACCAAATCTTGTCTTTCAAAATGGCATATTCAATTAAATTATAATCATAAAACTATATATATGTGTGTGTGTGTGTGTGATTTTTGGATAGTGGAGTGTGCATAAAGGTATTGTATTAGGGTACTCCTCTAAGCAAGAAATGGGGGTTTTGCAGTTTTCAGTGGCTAGGGTTGTCACAGCTCCCCTCACTTTGACATCATGGTGATGTGCTCCCATGTTCCTTGTCCCCACTTCAGAGAACAATGGATCCAAACAAAACTGATTTTCTTGATTATTTGTAAGATCCCACTGCGGATCAGGACATCTAGGGAGTATTTTTCAGATTTTCTACCCCCCCCCCTTATCTTTACAGCCCACTACCCTCCTAACATCATCTCCCCCTCCCATCTCCCATCGCATACTTCTTCATGCACTTCCACTCTTTTTCCCCTATGTTGTTAGAAAAACGAGATCGTGAACCAATAAAATAAAACACAGAAGATACACAATACAATAAAGACATGGGTATACGTGGTTCACCCAATGTAATCCATGTCCATCAGACAAATCGTCAAGTCCTTCCTTGTTTTTGTTATCCATCAAATGAAGGGATATAATCTACATCATACCAGTTGTAACTTCCTCTTCTTTCTCTCACAGTCTTCTCTCTCATAATACAATATTCACTCACTCACACAACCGCAATACAATTCCTTCATACATAAAATAGGGTTTCATTCTAGGGAAAAAATCCCTAACATAACTTATATCATGGTATTTGCGACCTTATAATGAATAGTCCAGATTGACTACAAAATTACAATATTTTGCAAGGTAATGTTTCCCGAAATTTCACTTTGGGGGCACTACCCTCAAATCCCTCACCAGGGAGGGGGTCCAAAATTTCTCGCCCCTCCCCCCCTAGACCCCCATAGTGAGAGATGTGGGGGGGAAATCCCCCCCACACCCCTTCATCAGGTAATGGGGTCCAAACACAACTAAAACAAGACCTTTGAATCATGAAGATAATCAGGCTCCCCAACCAAAAATCTCCCACTTGGAGACTGATCACAACAACTCCATTATTGTTGGACCTGTTGGACTATGATCCACCTTAGACCTGGAAAATTTCTCATCTTCACCTTCATTCTTGTTGAGGTCATTTACCGCTTTTGAAATTTCCCTCCCCTTTTCTATTTTCCCAAATTATTTTCTCCCTTTCTTTTCCCTCTTCTATACTTACCCGTTTTTCCCTTTCCTTTTTTCCCTTCTACTTTCTCTTTCTCATTCTATACTTAGTATTTTTTTCAAAACAGTGGGTTCTCGGGTTGGTGGACTTGTGGATCATCATATCCATCCATACCCTCACATCACGATTCCGACCGACCACCACACTATCCTATACTTAGTTGATTTTGCAATCACGGGTTCCCAGGTTGGTGGGGTTGAACTCTCATACCCCATGTTACGTGATATACATTTTGCATCCAAAAGTTTCGCGACCTATATTTTGACCCCTGGACTCCATGAACTTCCAAGTCTCATTCCTCCTACGATGAGTCCATCTGGCTGTCACACTATCCTATACTTATCCAATTTTGAACCTTCTGCAGTCACGATTTCATGGGTTCTCGGGTTTACAAAAGTCTCAAATCCTATTTTGCTCATGTCCATCCCTGCCACCCTCGCGCTCTTCCCAATACTTATTTAGTATTCTTTGAATGCTAACAACTCATGATGCATGTTCGTAAATATTGTCATTAATAAGTGAAGGGATCAAGGAGATCTCATATTAAAATGCATTAAACCAGGATTTACGGAGGATTATATTATCCCTCTCAAGCGTTCATTTTAAACATTATATGGAGAAAAGGAACATTTTCGTCAACTTATGGCAGCAACTCGACAACATTTCTTTGGAGATACATTGAACATTTTCAGGTGTGAGGACCAGAGCTTTTAGCGGTCCATAGCATAATCTTACTACTCATCCCCTTCTTCCCAGAAGGAAGTAATCTGGACGTCTAGAATTGTGCATAGGTTGTGTCCCAGAAGTATTCGACTATAAGGAGTTGGTCTCCTGGTGCGTTGAGAGATATATTCCAATCCAGCGGATCATTCAATTGGGGGATCATTCCCTTGTCTTTCTATTGCCTCGGGTATTTCGTAAGATGTTGAGACTTCCCGAGCCAATGCTTACCTTCAAGGGAAAAGATTGCAAATAATTATTAAATAAGCATGA
Organism: Picea abies; assembly: GCA_900067695.1. Taxonomy (NCBI): domain Eukaryota; kingdom Viridiplantae; phylum Streptophyta; class Pinopsida; order Pinales; family Pinaceae; genus Picea; species Picea abies. The sequence continues at coordinate 11,388 of CBVK0103500743.1, forward strand.
CAATGGGTTGGACCTCTTACCTAAGTTCCTGGAGAACCCAATGTATGTCCCTGAGGACATCACGAGATTGCAGGTTAGCTCATTCAAAATTCCTTTCTGGGAAATTGCTTGGCTTTTCACAAGGATAACAGGACAAGAAACTACAATCAACATTTCCTGCATGATTCTTTACATTTTATACGTTACGGTCAAGGAACATGCCATCTTCGATTGGGGCAAGTTGATTTCCATTGAAATCTCTTCCCAATTGTCACAATACAAGAAGGAGAATAAATTATTTATGTCATCTTATTTGGTTTT
>CBVK0103500768.1:0-14716 GCA_900067695.1 Picea abies
TACACATAGGCTTATGATTATGCATGTGGTTAAGTACATCATGGATGTAAGTTAACAATACAAGAATATGTGTGGATAAATAAACTGGATGCATAACAAAGATGCATGTTTATATTCTTATGGAATATTTGGTAAACAATTGAAGCTAACTCAAGGTTGAGGCCATCAAAGATAGCGATGGATATGAAATAAGGAAGTTTCATGTGGAGGAACTATGTGAAGACTATGTCAGGAGAACATAGTCACAACCTTAATGACTGTTGAGAATTGAGCATTGGTTTGCAAGTATATATATATATATATATATATATATATAAGAATCATGGATTACATTCCAAAACAAAATGTATGAGTGGAAAACTAACAAATGAATGTTGAATATTCTGATAACTAAATGGTAATGTGTAGAGTGCACATGTTCATAATTCATTTTGAACAAATTGTTTGTTGTGGTAGCATGTTGATTTACCAAGAAGGTTAGAGTGAGCCTAACCAAGGCTGAACAAAGAAAAGAGAAGGAACATCCCAACATGGAGTAAATTGCAGAAGCAAAGAAAAAGGAAAAGGCATACTACTTTTCTCATTTTAAAGACTCTGAATTGCTTAACAGAGTTGAAGTCCTTAAAAGAGCAGTTGTGAAAACAAGTACAACTCGTAAAAGGAAAATAAACCAATGAGCATGTTTAAATGAATAGGCTTGGTTGATTCATGTTAAGTAAAGACAATGAGGCCTTGGAATAACTCAACTGGACTGGAAGTCCTAGGCTTTGTAGAAGGAGTTGGAAAAGGGAATTCCTTTAGCGGAAGGTACTTTTTGTATAGTTGTGATACCAGTGAGGTGAAACATATTTGTATAGGGAGGACAAGTGAAGGTTTTCATACTGGAAAGCATGAAAAAGGATATTGTTGAGACATGAGAACCCTGTGGTAATCCATGATCACATTAGAATATGTTGTGTTGTGGAAACACAAGCCGAAGGGACACCTTGGCAGAGAATTTCTAATGGACGCCTCGAATTTAAGGCTCAAAGAAGTCTTTAGAAATATTCATGTGTGAGAAAGATTTGGAAAGGAAACATGGATCACCTGAGGGATTGTATAGCAAAGAAGGGGTTGCCAAAGCCTGGGCATGGAGGGTGAGTGACCACAAGGAAGAGGAGACTTTGATAATTCTTATAAACTATTGATTGGGATCATGCACACAAATAATTCTTATAAACTATTGATTGGGATCATGCACACAATGGGTATGTCAACGAAAAACAATGAGATAATATAACAAGACAACCAAATGGATGCAAATCCACGATCTACACAAATAAGTATTGTGCTAGATTATGAAATCCTTCCTCTTGAATCTTTCACAACAATAAGATATTTTTGCATGAAATTGTGATTAATATGCTTGTTGTCCAAAATTATTGAAGGCAGGTGACGAAGGCCAAGGGACTGGAAAGGACTTGACCAAGAAAGAGGATTAATATTTGTAAAGCAGTTGAATGAAAAAGGCATGATATTTGTTACTGAGAAAGAACACCGAGGACGGTGTTCCTTTTAAGGGGGAGGGGATTGTAATACCCCAGTTTCCCCTAGCTTGTAATTAATCATTAATTATGATTACCATGATATGGCATGTGAGCAATGTAAATATATTATTGTTTATATTTCCAATAACTAACTATGGGGGTGAAGCCTTGAAGTATTGGCCATGATATCACTAGAGGAAATTGTAGAGAGGGTTCATTATGTCAAAATGACACAAATTATTCTTGATTAAATAATAAGCCTCAGCCTGACCCCAAATAAAAATCAGTTAATGAAAGAAGGAATGGTGGTTGAACAATCAACTACACCAATTAATGGAAGCATGGAGAGTCTGGCTGAGGAGACATAAAACTGTCAGCCCGAAGTACCACATAGTGCAGTTTTCCTGCAAGCCTAGATTGACTCGAGTTCCTTCTGATAGAAGGAAAATGATAGGTATATAACCTCCATGGTGAAAAAGAAGAGGGTGTGCAAGAGAGGAAGGATACCATTCAGAAAAAGGAAGAGCACGTGAGGCTCTCTAGATGAGAAGAACAACTAAAGGATTAAGTTGTTCTATTTAAAGAGAGATAACATGAGAAAGGATCTCTGAGAATTTGCAAAAGTTCCCTAGTGATATCATGTGTTGGCATGGGGGTGGCCAGAGCGCTAATAATGAATTCCTCTGAGCTTACGATTGGGTGGAAAGGTGAATACCCACATTCAGTTGGTCGGTGATCGATTGTGATAGATAAGTATTCCATAAACTCTGTAGACTTGAATTTAAAATGTATGATTGAATGTTGGTATTGTATCTATATATATACATCCTTGATATATAGGGATGATGGTATATTATTGCATCTTGTTGGATGTTACATAATTGTGACTCTGGCGGTCTAGCCGAACAAATATTTTGAGGTAGAGTTTAACCATTGTCCCCTGTCGAAGGTTTATGTTTACTTCTACCTAGAAAAGGAAAACTATCAATAATGAGGATCTAAATGAATTGGGGACATAAGGCTTTGGCCTTTTACTATTTAGAGAATTCCTCAAAGGGTTTTCTCAGGGATCAATTCCACAAGTAAAGATTTGGGACAGATTCTACAAGACCGTTTAGGTCTGGTCGATCCCTCAAATTTCTTTTCTTTGTTTGAGAACATGAATTCTATGAATGGAAGGTGAGTCCTTCAAACCAGTCATCCAAGTAACCACGGGCTCATGCCCATGGCATTAACCAAATTTTGGCTAAGAGTTAGGAGTGTAGCCTCTGGGGCTTGACAGAGTTCCATAGAACTAGGACCTTAGAACCCTTTGCCACACTAAAAAAGGAACTAAGTTGTTCGAGACTCCGGAAGTCCAGAGCTCTGGGGTGAATGAGCATTGCAATGTCCAAATGCACTGAAGGTGACTTGTCGGACTGGTAACTTGATAGTTGACTAACAGTTGGCGGTCATTTACCCATTATCATAGGATTCATCCCCTTATTAAACCTCGATCCACTTCTCGGATGCGAAGTAACGCGATTCATAGATTTGAGGGTATAGGGATCTCCCTTGACCATTGTATCTACATCATGGTCAGCCCAACATTGACCACTTCGGGAGAACAAATGTGTTATAAAACCCAAACCCCCAAATGTCAGAGTTGCAAAGTAATGTGGGTCATCTATATTAGGATCCTTCGGGACCCATCTCGACAGTTTGATCATGGGGACGTGCGTATCACGTCAAGAGTACGTGGGGGTCCACACATCAAGCAATGATGATGCCATGTGTGGTGGCCTTGTGACACAGTAAAGATATGTATGTGACCTAAGGCATGTGCCACACATCTTGTCAGCATGTTTTGGGTTGACAAGTGTCCCTCTAGGAGTGGACAAACAATGAAACCTAGGGACTTTTGAGCTAGAGTCATGATCCATTGATCCAGGTAGTCCATTGAGGACCTCTCCTAACCATCCAATCATTATTTATCTCTTTGGTTGAACCCCACTTCGGGTGATTCATGATGCAAGGTGTGGATTTTCCCCGAACGCCAAAGTCGCGAAGTGACGAGGACCGTTGATCCGAGGATGCTTCGAGATCTCTCCTGACCATTGGATCTAGAATGTGGTCAGTCCGAAATTGACCTACCCTGGAAGAGAAAAGGTCTTAAACAATCAGAACCTCTGAACGCTGAACTTACAAAGTAACATGGACCATCGATTTAAGGATCCTTTGGGACCCTTCTCGACCGTTAGATTGAGCCTAGTGAAAGGATAACATAAAGTACTCTGACGAAGTCCTCCTCTTGGAGGTTAAACATCTTGGTGAATGACGTGGTTAGTGCCGAAGGTCAAAGTAGGTGAGTGTTGAAGGCCAGAGTGACGTGGCATGTTGCTGTCACCTAGGGTGATGTGGACCCATAGTAGGTTTTCCATGTGTCACCCCAATTCGTGACTTTCACAAACCGTATGTGTCAAATAGACCTTGACACGTGTCACCAGTTGATTGGGCCACATGTCACCCTTTTATTCTTCCAAATGTCTTCCGTTGCATCAAACTAATGAAGATTATGGGTCGCACAATCATTATTCAACTCTCCGACAAAACCCCACTTCCGGTGATTCAAGATTCAAAGTGTGGAGTTTCCCTAAAGCACCGAAGGCCGAATGGACATTATCATATGACATGGAAAAAGTACACAATAGATTCTGATCATGTGATAAATCCACCACATGTCATCATGTGGCTAAGCCATGCATCCTATTGATTTATTGTATATGGTATAGAGTTGGAGAGATGGGTACCACGCGTCAATGAAAAATCATTGCCACATATCTGCTAGGTGGTATATGGTATTAGGGACATCCGTGTAGGATTCCACGTATGCAAGAGGAACCTGCTTCAAGAGTTCAGAACTTCGTAACTCTAGGTGTTTGGAGTGCTAAGATGCAAGCTCCAAAAAGGGATAAAGGGTCGGAGCCATATGGTAGGACTTCGAAGGATTTGCAAATAGAGAACATTGGTTGAAGCCCCAAAGCACCGAAGTGCCAGAGCACCAAATTGTCCCCTGTTGTAGTGTCGAGATCCGATAGGATGGGTCCACGTGCATCATTGTGATGTGGAGTGTCTGGATAGCTTCACGTTGCATCATGGGATTGGACACGAATTAAGTGTGAGACCCCACCCCTCTAGTCAAGTCCAAGTGATTGGTTAAGTGTGGGTAAATCTTGACTGTTGGATCCAAAGGTGGACAAAGCTCCACCATATATTCTGGAATAGAGAGAGTATTTGGGACATCGAGTATCTAGGAAGCTTCAAAGCTGTACAAAAGAATGTGGAAAGGTTGAATTATGGAGGACCAGGTTCCGATGTCGATCGCATGGTAAGGTAAAAATGGACAAACAAGAAGCACTGAGGTTTTTGGAGTGGATAAGCCCGCGATGACTCGACGAAGATTTTCCCCTGTGAACCCTCCTTCCACAACCATGTAATTTCGAAAGGATGACGATCGGGGCCACGGCAATGACATGTTGGATGGCACAAGGAAAGTGAATGCACGTGGAAAAGGGGGTGGCTATTGGCCATTAACACCCAAAAAACTTCAGAAGGCCTTAATTCGTGAATTAGAACTCATTTTTGGACGAGCTTCTAGTCATTGGAAAGTTCTCAAAGAGCAAAAGGCAATGGTGCCTCTCTTTGAGAAACTCAAAGAATCTATAGGAAAGAGAAAAAATTATATCCCATCCCTAAAAAGGGTACTTAAGGGGTTGGGTGTGTTACAAAGTGGTCCATCCCTAAAAAGGGTACTTAAGGGGTTGGGTGTGTTACAAAGTGGTATAAGAGTGGGCACCAACACTTGACCTGCTTGGGCTCACGAAAGAGTAGAGTGATTATATTTTTCTTTCTTAGAAAACTTTAAGCAAGAGGGCACCCTACCCTAACCTATCTAGTGGAGCATGATTCAAACACAAGATTGGATGGACAAGAGAATAGTCATAAGACTAATTTACCAAGGCTAAGATGAGCCCGTTGAGAGTATTACTGTCATATGGAAATTATTTGTATAAGTTCCTTGAGGATAAGGATGCATATTAAAATTCAGTTTGGATTTTACCCATCAAGATTGAATCATGCTAGATGGTGGAAGAATAAGCCTATTATTTATTTTGAAGTGATGATAGCGATTCCTACAAAAGTGGGATTATGCCGAGGGGAATTAATAATAAAACATGGATGCAAATGGCATAAACCTATTTTAAGGGGTACTTGAATCCAAAAGGAAAATGGACTTAATAAGTGGCAAGAATTGTCTAATTAAAAGTGTTGATTAAATGAAGGATTTGGGATTGGGAGAACAATCCTCCATGTCTATAGGCCTTATTGGAGTAGGTGAGATCAACCTACTTGACTTGTTATAACTGAAAAACTTCCTACTAGGGTAATCCCTCTTTGTAAAATAAAAGAAGTCATGAAGACCGAGAATGAACCTCATGGAAGAAGTGAAATGACATGAGAAAGTTCAAAAGATCATGGTTGTGCTAAGGAAGTGTGTATCCCTATTAACTTAAGGGCATGCCTATGCAAGAGGAATAGGTCTAGTGACCATTTTCTAAAAAGGGAGAGCATGTGCAACTCTCTGGTTCTGAAGGGAATTGAGAAACAAATTTGTTTCTAAGTATGGGAATTGTTGGGAAGATTTTTTCTAATCAAGCTGATAAACAAAGTTGCAGAAATATGGAGTGATTGAGTGAGAAATCACCGCAACTTCCTTTGCTTGGTGGATAGATAACTAATTTTCCAGAATTCATGTGGGAGGAGGAGAGTGACCTCTGTCCCTGACTATTGCTGAAAAGAAGGAAGAATTCTTGGTGTAATGGTTAAGTTTGATCTACATTTATAGCCTATATTATGTTTTAACGAGAATAGGAAAAACAACTAGAACCTCTACAAAAGTTTAAAAGAAAGAGATGGAATTTCTACCCAAGACTAATTATGATCTAGAGATACTTCGGATTTCTGTATTAAAATACTTAGTAAGTAACATACTTCGAAAATTGTATTTGGGATTTAAGGAAATAGTCCAAATGTTATTATACATTGAAATTAATTATAACTGGGGTAAAATGGTTAATGAAATGTTGATCCTGAATGTGGTAAGGGAAGTGTTGGAGCACTTCTAGATGACCAATGGGTCAGATTGACATCTATAGGTGTAAGGCATGACTTGATATGCTCAAGTAGTGGTGAGAGGGAATCTAGAAAATGATTCACTTGATAAAAATGTATGTTAACTAAAAATGGTTTGAGACATGAAACAAGAGCTTGATAAGCTATCTTGTTACCTTGGGAATTATTGGAGTTGCCCAGATAATATTTTTGGGTTGTTGAATAATTTTATAATACCAAAGGAGATAATACTTTATTGATGGTTTTTGTCATATGGAAAGAGGGACATAGTTATGACTATGTCCGTTAAAATTTCCATGTGGATATCATGCGAATGACTGCAAGCTCTCAACTGAGAGGGAAGATTAGTGTTGAGTGTCTTTATGAGACTTGTTATGAGAATGGAAGTAAGATCCTTGGGAGAAGGATCTGGAAGTATGATATGTCCATGTGTAGGAATTACATGAAAAGGGAGCAAGCAATGAGCTTGCATGTTTAGCTGTGTTTATTTATGCATGAGTTCATGAATTTAATGCATCGTAAGGTTTATTTATATAAGGACTGATAATAAGACCAAATATATAGGAATGAATGATGTTAAACATGCAAATGATGCACATGTATGATGTATAAGTGAAATGTAAGGCAAGAATTGCACTTGCCAAGATTTAATGAACACCATGGAAGCATGGCTGACTCTATTATGAAGAATAATGAAAGTTTTGTTTTGAATGATAGCTTAAGGGGAATGTACTCCATTCTCTCATGAAAGGCTAGTATAAATAGACGAAAGAGAAAATGAGCAAGGATGCTCTGTTGTCATGATAAGAGGAAAAATGATTATGCCTTTGAGGATCGCATGAGAATTATTGTGAACCATCATGAGTTGAAAGATTTTAAAGTAAAGATGTATGTGAGTTGTGAAATATACCTATGGTAGCTACAAATAGGCTTATGATTATGCATGTGGTTAAGTACATCATGGATGTAAGTTAACAAAACAAGGAATATATGTCAATAAATAAGCTGGATGCATAACAAAGATGCATGTTTATATTCCTTATGGAATATTTGGTAAACAACTAAAGCTAACTCAAGGTTTAGTCCATCAAAGATAGAGATGGATGTGCAACAAGGAAGTTGCATGCCAAAGGAGCCCCCTATGAATGAACTATGTAAAAACTCTATCAAGAGAACATAATCACAACCTTAATGACTACTGAGAATTAAGCAATGATCTACAAGCCTATTTATATAAGAATCTTGGATTACATTCTAAAACAAAATGTATGAGTGGAAGACTAACAAATGAATGTTGAACATTCTGATAACTAAATGATAATGTGCATAGTACATAGGTACATAATTCATATTTCATTGTGAAATAAAGGTTTGTTGTTGTAGCATGTTGATTTACCAAGAAGGTTGATGTGAACCTAACTAAGACTGCTAAAGGAAAAGAGCATGGAGATTACAATAAGAAGTAGATTGCATAAGAAAATAAGGAGAAAAGGAGGAACATTTTTCTCACCCCCCCCAAAAAAAACTCTGAATTGTTCTACAGAGTTGTAAGCCTTAGAAGAGCAGCTATGGGAACAAGTACAAATGGAGAAAGGGAAAATGAATAAATAATAATATTTAAGTGAATAGGCTTGGTCAAACTGTGTTAAATAAAGGAAGTGAGGCCTTGGAAAATAACTTAGTTGGACAAAAAGTATAGGGCTGTGTAGGAGTTGGACGAGGGAAGATTTCCTTGACTCCTTTCTTGTTGTTTATTGTATTTCTCTAGTATGGGAGATCGATTTAATGATGTAGGTAAATTTTTTGACACCATAATTATGATGGTTGTATGATTGTAAAAACAATTGAGAATTGTTGCTGTTGCACTCATAAAAACGTTAAGGATAATGTGGTGAAGTGCATAAAGATATGCTAGTACATATCTGAAAATGTTTTATTGCATGGAATGCATTGAGGAAATGTATGTTTGCATAAGAGGGCAGACAATGGATTGCCCATTAAGGAAGGATGAACTTCCAATACTCTACTTGAATTGTAGAGGTGTTAAAGGAAAGAGAATTTTGGGTGGCCATGAGTGTTGGCACCTTGGTTACTAATGAAGGAAGAATGCTTGGGTGCATTCAAGAGAAACTTTTAAGGAATGTTGAAATTGCAGGAAGAAAAGGGTCTTGGATATGGCAGTGTTGTAATCCCATAAGGAAGACCAATTTCCCACTGAGCTAAAATTCTATGGGAAGGAAAGTCCCATACTTGTGAATCTAGTTCCTATGTAGAACAAATCTAAAAATAAATGTGGAATTTGGAAATATGTCAGTGACAGATTTGTAAGAAAATTCTGAATTTGAAATCGATGATAATATCTCATAATTTTTGTATATCTGTGATATAGGTGAGATGAAAAATTTCTATCTAGGGAGGACAAGTGAAGGCTGTCAAGATAGAAAGAATAAAAAAGGCTATTGTTGAGATGGGAGAACACTGTGGTAATCCATGATCGCCCTATAATATGTTGTGTTGTGGAAACACAAGTCCGAGGGATGCCTTGACAAAGAAAGTTTGAGGGACGCATCGAATGTAAGGCTCAATGAAGTCTTTTTAACTCTTCCTGTGTGAGAAATCCTTGGAAAGGAAATATGGATCACCCAAGGGACTGTATAGCAGAGAAGGGGATGCCTGAGCTTGGGCTTCGAGGGTGAGTGGCTTCAAGGAAGAGGAGAGTTTGATAATTCTTATAAAATATTTATTGAGATCATGCACACAATGGGTATGTCAAGGAAAAAAAGTGATGTAAGATAGCAAGATATCCATATGGATGCAAATCCACGAACTGCATAGATGATTATTGTGCTAGATTATGAAATATTTCCTCTTTAATTTTGCACAACAATAAGATGTTTTCATGTGAAATTGTGATTAATATGCTTGTTTGCACAACAATAAGATGTTTTCATGTGAAATTGTGATTAATATGCTTGTTTTAAAAAATGATTGAAGGCAGGTGACGAAGGCCAAGGGTTTGGAAAGGTCCTAATCAAGAAATACGATCAAGATTTCTGAAGTAGCTGAATGACAACGGCATGACAGGTGTTACTGTGAAAGAACACCGAGGACAATGTTCCTTTTAAGGGGGATGGGATTGTAAGTTTCTCCCAACTTATAATTAATAATTGATTATGATTACCATACTATGGCATGTGAACAATTTAAATGTATTATTGTTTAGATTTCCAATAAATGACTGTGGGGGTGAATTATTGTTTAGATTTCCAATAAATGACTGTGGGGGTGAAGCCTTGAAGTGATGTCCATGATATCACTAGAGGAAAGAGTGAGGCAACTATAGAGAGGGTTAATTATGTCAAAATGACCCCAAATTATCTTTGTTGAAATAATAATCCTCCCTCTGATCCCAAGGATAAATCAATTAATGAGAAAATGACTGGTGGTTGAACAATCAAGTGCCCTAATGAATGGAAGCATGGAGGGTTTGGTTGAGGAGACAAAAAAATGTCAGCCCGAATTACCATAGAACGTAGTTTCCTGCAGGCCTAGATTGACCTGAGTTCATTCTAACAGAAAGAGTAGGACATGCATAGAACCTCCCTGGGAAAATGAGAGGGCGTGCAAGAGAAGATAGGATATACCATTCTGAAAGAGGAAGAGCGTAGGAGGCTCTTCAACTGAGAAGAAGAACTAAAAGATTAAGCTGTTCTGGTTACTAGAGAGAACAAGAGAAAGGATCTATGAGAGTTTGCAGAAAACATGACCTAAGCAGAAGGTCGCGAGCTTGATGTCGAGGGAGCATATGATAAACCTCGCAGAGGCCATGAAAAAGAAAGAACCTCTGAGAAACTGCAAAATTTCCCTAGTGATATCATGGCTTGGGACATGGGTGGCCAACGTGCTAAGAACAAATGCCTCTGAGCCTATGGTTGGGTTGAAAGGCAAGCAACCAAAATCAGTTGGTTAGTGATTGAATGTAATAGATAAGTATTTCACATACCCTGTGAACTAGAATTGAAATGAGTGGTTGGATGTCTGTATTTATGACTAAAAATTTTCATTGCATGATTAATATTAGTAATGCTTATTTCTCTTTTGTCAACCCCTGCATTTGAATGGTTTTTGTTTGCCCCTTCTTAGCAAAAAGAGAAATATTAGACATGGGTCTTCAAATGAAATTAGGAATAGATTATGGTTTTTGTATTGGTTGGAAAATCCTTAAGGGAATTTTCCCAAGGATTGATTTTGTAATGTAAGAGTCGAGGCAGACTTTGATGGAATTCTCTAGTCTTGTTGATCCCTTGAAAATACCTTCCTCTATTTTAGAACTTAACTTCTGTGAATGGAAGGTGCTTCCATCAAACCAATTGTCCAAGAGACCACATGATCATTCCCATGGCCTTTATCAAATCTTGGATAAGAATTATGAGTGTATCCTCTGGAGCTTGACAAAGTTCCATAGGACCAGGTCCAATTAACCCTTTGCTACACTAAAAAAGGTGCTAAGTTATTAGGGACTCTGGGAGTTTGAAGCTATGGGGAGAATGAACATTGCAACATCCAAATGCATCGAAGGAGACCTATCAGAATGGTAACTCGATGATCAATCGACAGTTGGCGATCATTTACCTGTTATCGTGGGATTCATCCCCTTGTTAAACCTCGATCCAAATATTGGTCTCGAAGTAACACAGGCCGTAGATTTGAGGATATTTAGGATCTCTCCTGATCATTTGATCTAGACCATGGCCAGTTCAACATTGACCTAATCCGAGAGAAAAAGACTGTTAAACGGGTGGAACCCTTGAATGCCGAAGTTGCAAAGTGACGAGGACCGTCGATCTGAGGATGCTTCAAGATCTCTCCTGACTGTTGGATCTAGACCATCGTCAGTCCAATGTTGACCTACTCTGGAAGAGAAAAGGTGTTAAAAATCAAAACCTCTGAATGTCTAACTCACAAAGTAACATGGATCGTGGATCTAAGGATCCTTCGAGACCCTTCTTGGCCGTTAGATCGAGCCTAGTGAAACGATAGCGTAAATTAATTTGGCAAAGTCCTCCTCTGGGAGTTTGACATCTTGGTGAATGAGAATATCGTCGGAGCGGCGAAGGCTAGAGTGATGTGGCATGCTGCTATCACCTAAGGTGACGTGGAACCATAGTAGGTGTGCCATGTGTCACCCTGATTCATGAATTTCACAGACCTTATGTGTCAAATAGAACTTGACATGTGTCACTAGTTGATTGGGCCACGTGTAACCATTGTCTTCTTCCAAATGTATTTTTTTGGATAAAACTAAGGAAGATTATGGGCCGTCCGATCATTATTCGACTCTCCAGCTAAACCCCACTTCGGGTGATTCAAGATGAAAAGCATGGAGTTTCCCTGAAGCGATGAAGGTCAGAATGACGTTAGCAGATGACATGGACAAAGTGCATGGTGGATTCCAACCGTGTGATAGATTCATCACATGTTAGCACATGGCTAAGCCATGTGTCCTATTGATTTATCATATATAGTGTAGAGTTGGAGAGATGGGTACCACGTGTCAACACAACATCATCACCACATATCTTCTAGGTGGAAGATGGTAGTAGGGACACCCGTGTAGGATGCCACGTATGTAAGAGGGACCTACTCAAGGATTTCAGAACTTCAGAACTTCGATTGTTTGGAGTGATAAGAATTAATTGCCAAAAGGAGCCAGAGCCGCGTGGCAGGGCTCCGGGGTTCAGAACTCCAAAGGATCTGCAAATAGAGAAAAGTGGTTTAATTGTTGAAGCTTCGAAGTGTCGAAGTGCCAAATGTTCCCCTGTTGTAGTGTCGAGATCCAATAAGAAGGGCCCGTGTGCGTCATGGTGACGTGGTATGTCTAGATAGCTCCATGTGGCATTATACATGAATTAGGTGTGGGACCCCACCCCTCTAGTCAAGTTCAAGCGATTGGTTAAGTTTGGGTAAATCCTAACTGTTAGATCCAAAGGTGGACATAGCTCCACCATAGATTCTAGAATAGAGAGAGGCTTCGGGACTTCGAGTCGCCAGAAAGCTTCAACAATGTACAAATAGTGTGGAAAGACTGAAGTCTAGAGGACTAGGTTTCGGAGCCGGTTGCATGGTAAGGTAAAAAGGGAAAAAAAGAAGCACTAAGGTTTTGGGAGTGGATAAGCCCGCGATGACTCGATGAAGATTTTCCCCTGTGAACCCTCCATCCACAACCATGTCATTTTGAAAGGATGACGATCGGGGCTGCGACAATGCCATGTTAGATGATACAAGGAAAGTGAAGCCACATGGATGCCACGTGGTGAAGGGGGTGGCCATTGGTCATTAACACTCCAAAAACTTCAGAAGGCCTTAACTCTCGAACTAGAACTTAGTTTTTGACGAGCTTCTAGTCGTTGGAAATCTCTCGAAGAGCATAAGGTAATGGTGCTTCTCTTTGAGGAATTTAGAGAAGCTATAGGAAAGATAAAAATTTATATCCCATCCCTAAAAAGGGTACTGAAGGGGTTGGGTGTGTTACAACAGTAAAATCCCATCAAAAATTTCTGGACCATCTATCTGGAGAATCATGTTACCCCAAACAGGGAAGAGTCTAATTGGGCCTCATCTCTAGGCATGATTCCTACTATTGAATTCAAGGGAATTTTGACCCCTCAACAAAATTGGAAACATAAGAAGGGCCTAACGAATGCATGGATAGTCAAAATATTTATTTAATTTTTTTTATTTTTATTTTTATCTCAAGTAACCTACATATTCAAAACAACCCGCATGCATGGTTAGTCCTTCCCAGGACAACCTTAATATTGAAGGTACACCCTCCATGAGCGAGTCACTGCATACTGAAGAAAAATCATACCTTCACCCAAAAATACCTTACACAATTCCTCACGAAGAGATCAATGCGTTTAGAATAATTACTAGGGATTACACTAGACAGATCAGAGTGTTTCCGCTAGCTCATTTTCTTCCCCACAGGAATCAAACCGTAAGACTGATTGTTGATACCCCAGACCATACCTTTATTCATACGATTGAAAATCTTGTATATTTCACCCTCATTGAAATTGATCAACCTCTTAGTTTCATTCCTGAAACCCCTCTCGTAACTCCACCCACAAGTATATATATTCTAGCATAATCAATTCAGAATCTGAAGAAGCCTGTTCTAATTTAGAAAACTCAGACAATGAGTCAAACAATATGGAATATAACAATGAAGGTGTCCCATAGGGTAACAACCAATCAATGGGTAACAATCAACCCATAAAAAATCAGCCATGGTTGGCTAGGGATGCCATAGCCTTACCAGGGATGCCCTAGCCTTACCAGGGAGATTAAATCATTTTCCTAGGCACCTAGAAAAACTTCTCTCAAAGTTTTATATTGAAACCTCCGGCCTCCCTGAGGACCATATCAATAAATTTGTGTTAGAAATAATATTAATGAATGTCTAACATGAAGACATAGTATGCATAATTTTTCCTTACACCTTTGAGAACTCAACTTCATGTTCTCAGCTTCAACATGGTATTTCAACCTCTCGGTTGGATCCATTAACAATTGGGAAAAATATTAGAAAGATTTCCTGGATAAATTTTCTGAAGAAACAACTACCGGGGCCTTGATGGCTCAACATTTCTTCACCTCCATGGGCCCCAAGGAGAAAGTCAAGGAATTCAACCAAAATTTCACAACTATCCTTAAAATGTTTCAAACAAATGCCAAGCTTGCTCAAGAATTACAAATTGAGTTATATTCCAACGCATTACCAACCTCCATCTCCATTTTCGTTAAAAGGGTCACTAAACCCACCCTAGAAGAAAACTTTGATGAGGAAAAAATTATTGAATTTAAAATGAAAGGGTGTAAATATAGTCATATCTCTTTATCAAAGAAATAAAAATTGTTCATCCTCTGTTGGAATACCTGTGTTGTCGAAGATGGAGGAAGAGAGTTGCATCTATATTATTCTTTCTAAGCTAGGTAGTGCATATTTTGTGTTT
>CBVK0103500784.1:0-16135 GCA_900067695.1 Picea abies
GTCTTTTAATTAACTTAACTAATGAATTGGTTCAACTTCTTCAACCAATTCTAATTTGTTAAAAGAAAAAAGGAAGGGAAGAACAAGAGGAGGGTAGAAGCAGAAGCATGCTAAGGTTTTGTCTTTGAGTTTATGTTGAGATAGTTCAGTTTTCATTCATTCATATACTCATCATAGCCTAATTCTCTTTTATGATAGTAGGGTCTTATTGTAGACAACAATATTCAAGGCTGAATAAAATCATTCAGACACTTGTTCTTCAGAGGTGTTGATCTATCTTTGATAGTCTATGTAGACTTGTCTGTTTGTGAATTAATTTTCATGAATGATAAAGGCTATTGTGCAGAGTCGAGTGAGCAACAATCTATGGCAAGATGATCCAGCTTTTAGAGTTCAGTTTTGGTTTTCTATTAGAGGTCCTTTTGTATGTTCCATCGGGGATGTCTAAGTTTGATTTTGGTCCAAGAATTTTGTATGAGATTTTGTAAATAAAATGACTCTTTGGTGAATTGAAATGAAATAAAGGATTGCTTTATGTCTCATCTATCTTGATTATCATCTTGGTGTCTTTACTTTTGTTCTTACATTTATTTTAGCATTTGTTATATTCATAAAATTACATAAAAAGTGAATTTTCGGCAAGCTTTTTGTTGATAAAAGACTAGCCTAAGAACTTGTAATTAATACTTGTGAGTTAGGATGTTATTTTGTTGGATATAAACATAGGGTGATATTCACGTCTACTTTTCTTTAGCCAAGTAAAGTCTGAAAATACTTGAGTAAGATCAATTCATATATTTTCCTCAACACACCTCACATTTAGTTTCCTAATCTCAAGGATAAGTTGAGAATCTCATAGATGATTGAGATATTTTCTCAAACTAAAATCCTAATTTGGTGGATTTTGAGATATATTTTATCCCTAAAATCCTTGAGAGATATTTTCTCCCTAAAAATCTTGGAGATCCCAATTTTTTGGATCTAGTGAGTGATCTTCCCCATGGTATTTAATCCTCCAAATCCTATATAATGAGGGTTTTCCATGGTGAAGTAAAAGGAAAGAGATTAGAGGTATCAAACCTTTAATTCTTTGGGGAATATTATAGGTATAAAACCTTTGATTGTAGAGGAAGAATCAACATTTAATGTCAAGATTCATGCAAGGGATGGACAAGGAGAGATTGGAGAAGTGTTGCATCATCAATCATGCTTTGTAAGTTCCTCTTTTGGCTTTCCAATTAATATAAACTTGGCCTATTCCCTTCAAGTTCATGTGTTCACGTTTCTTTTCTATTGTTTTTTCAGTCTTCATAGATAGATTTGCTCTATATAATAATCTAGAGTAGGAGGAGCTTTCCAATTAATATAAACTTGGCCTATTCCCTTCAAGTTCATGTGTTCACATTTCTTTTCTATTGTTTTTTCAGTCTTCATAGATAGATTTTCTCTATATAATAATCTAGAGTAGGAGGAAGAGTTCCTTTGCTAGTCTTTACAGGATTTCAGTTGCGTTGAGGAGCTTCGAGACCAAGCACCGGGATTGGAGCAGCAAGGATGAATATCACGACAAGGTGCACTACATTCTTCTTCTCTCTCTTGTTTGATTGATTCAGTTAGATCTGTAGGGAAAGTAGTAACCATTTGTTCACTTATGTCTTTGCACCAAATATAAGAGTCTTGGTCCAAAGGGAAGCTTAGCCTATCCACATGGTAATATTTATCGGAACACCTTTATTGGTGTTGGTCACTAAGAAGCCGTTGCTGGTGGCCATGAATGATGTTTTCAAATCCATTAGGAAAAAGAAGCCCTACAACCCCCACATGAATATGCAAATAGGAAACATGTAGTTCACATCACTAGACAAGGATGGATCCATAAATGAATCCATGCAAGGGAAACCCATCTAGACATATCCTATTCATAATCTCCAATGCCCTTGTTCTCACCCAAGCAAATATGTTGTAGTCTTTCCTAAGAAATTATTCCAAGGAATAAAAAGCCACTTTGGCACCGCTCATAGTCAGTGCAATATTTTCATTCTCATTCTCTCCTAGTAATGATATGATAATATCACTCCCTCCTCCTTTAGCTAGAGCTACACTTGAGGAGGACGAAGTTGATCACTCTTAATAACAAAAACACCAAATTGTTCACTAGGAATTAGTTACACACATGTAAGAGGGATCATGTAAGGAAGATTTTTTATCATATTATTTCCAAAGCTAAGCAATGAGTGCCTTTTTCTTAGTTCAAATCCCATCTCAGTTGTTGCATGTACCCATCTCTTCAGGCCTCCAAACCCCACTAGAAATCGACAACCTACCTACTATTTATTCTTCTCTCTACCTCATGCATTTCATTTCATTTCATCTTGTCGAGTTTGAAAGTTTGGGTGGCCCACTAAGTTTAAAATCTTTCGCACAGAGGTGACACTGAATGTAGCAAGTGGATGTCTAATCCATAGTTACCAAGTCCAAATTCGAATTCAGATTCAGATTGGATTCGATATGGAAAAAAAATTGACTGCCTAAAATCCAATACTAATTGTTTTTGGGAGTATACATCCTACAAATACTAAACTTATTTTAGTTTTTCAAAATTTTAGAAATTTCTCATCTTTTTATCTATTTTCAGTTCTTTTTCCTTTGTTTGTTTTGAAATTTAATGCATTTACGAAGGATACAACTTCATTTGAATTTTTTGTGGACTTGAGCAAGAAAATCCTTTCTTTCCTTCAACGACGAGCCAAAGGAGACCTATTAATGAAAGTGTAGCTAGCTCAGTTGCAACCATTCCTTTAGCCATTTATTCCAGCAAAGTCATTGAAGCATGCACCACCAGGAGATTTAGCAGTATAGAAGAAGCAACTGGCCAGAAGAGATGAAAACTACCAATTCATGGAAAAATAGAGGTACTAACTTGATATAGATAGTCTATTTGGGTGGTGAGTTATGGAACATGAGTTGCTTATTTGGCGTCAAAAAGAATGCCCAAAAAATACTCTCTTATGAAAATAGAGGATGACTAGAACTATTTCGCCCTTTATTCATACGCCATGTTTCCCCACTAGCCAAAGATCCTATGGGGAATTACTAACTTAAACCATTTTCAGGGATATTTGACTCTCATTGTGATATTTTATCACCAATCATTAGGATATTTGAATTTTCTACTTAAATTTGTATCTATCCACGTCGATCGATACCTATTACCCAATCCATAACCTGAAATCTAAGTTGATTATTCCATGAATGGATTGGCTCTTCTCACTCCACGATTATGGATATTTACTCGTCGAACTGTGGAAGCCTACGACAATACATCTGATCTGATTTCCAGTATCTAATTGAATTTAACATATTATTGGTTGAACCGAATCGAAATTTCAAATTTTCAAATTCTTCATTTCGATTCAATGTTGAATTTTCAAATTCTTCAATCTAATTCAGACGAATTTGGTAACCATGGTCTAATCCACCATGGTCTATTCCACCACTTGTATCAACTCTCCTAGTGTATATGGCAATGGTGAATACATTTAACGTTTTCCTAACATGGTATCTAATAGGGTTTATCATTTCATTTTTCCTCGCTTAGTTTGAAATTTTGGGTACCCTACCAATTTTGAAATCTTGGGCATGGAGATGGCATTAGACACATGTAGGTGGATGTATAATCCACCACTTCCATTAACTCTCGTAATCTATATGGAATTTTTGACAATGTTTAAGTTTTCTTGGAAACATGGTATCTGGTAGGAGTTTTTTGGTAGAGGTTTCATCCATTTTATGGCATATGGGAGCCATGGCCATGTGAGAGTATAAGGGAACTAGGAACAATGACAATCGACAGGTAGGTTTTGAAAATAGTCTTAAATAAATTGATTTTGGGTGCTTATTATGTTAGGTACCTAACCTCCCTAACCTCTCACATAGGTAGAATAATATATTTTCCATGTAATAAAGGACAACATTAATAAGGCCTAGTAATAAGGAAGAATAAGTCAAATGTAAGAAGACCTAATAGAAGCATTCACTTCTAGAAGATATTCCTCTAGATTGTTCTTTTGGTAGATAGATTTAGTATGAATAAGAGTCAAGGGCATGGGAAGTATTGTCTTGAGAATTATTGTAATAGAGATCTTCTCTGCTGGAGGTTTCCCCCTCGAAGAGGCAAGTGAATATTGCTTTCGTGAATAAAGGTATCATTTTGGTGTGTCTCTTCTCAATATTATGTTGTTCCTTTGATATTTGTTGAATAATTTTGTTTCTGCATATTATATTACATCTAGTACCTTACAAGTGGTATCAAAGCATTTTCCTTGGCAGAAAATTATGGGTTATTTTTTTCCAGGGTAGAGATGTATTTTTGTGTCTTAAAGATACAAATATCTATTAGTCAATGCATAAATCCGTGGTTGGGGAGAATCATATACACATGAACTACAAGTGGTACTTAAGCACACATTGTTGGCCACCCTTGTAACCCTTATTGGTACCCCTTCGAGTGGTAGCGGCCACCCTTGTAACCCTTATTGGTACCCCTTCGAGTGGTAGCGCATTAGATAACGCTTGTATATGGATTGACCTAGATATCCTCAAGCCCTTCGTAGATAAACCAATTGGCCTCCTGAATGTTATAGTGCTACCGAGAACAACACTTGGGAAGATATTCTCTAGTACCTGGGTAGTTGGGTAGTACAACTAAGGGCACAGTCTAGCCTCCTTAGTTGGTGCACTGAGATATTGGGCCAAGTACTACAGTTGGACCCCGCACGTATATCTGAGAGCTATAGCACAGGGAGAACCCTTGTTTGTAGACACCTTGAATACCCTAACCCTTGGTATGGAAACATAAATAGAAAAGACAAGATTTATTGACGTGCAACTTTACCTCCTTCATTTTGGTTGCGAAATTACTACACATTTTTTCCTGTTAAGAATTTGGGCCTTTCAACATTGCAGTATTATTCAAATCGGAGTATAATTCCGTAGGAGTTATAATAAAAAAATATGGGGCCTTCTCGCACTCTTATTTTAGACCTATCTCATTACATTTATCTTTTCATCCTAATTGTAGTGATACTTATAATTTTCAACATTTGTTTTCCTATGGTCCGACTCCCCTTCTGACCCCATTATTAGGGACATATCTTATTGGATTCCCCTTTTCACCATGACCATTGTCATACCTATCATTTTCAACCCTTTCTTTGACCCTGTGGACCCACCCCTCTTTCCATCATAGCACCCACCTGCCAAGAGGAAACCAATTAGAAACCCAGTACCAATCTAGCTTCCCTTCAGGACAGAGTAAACAAGGACATTCCGACCATTCATGCAAAAATAGACATCATCCAAGACCAACTCCATAGCACCATTGGTGAATTCAAAGACCTGCTAGGTGGCCAAATTAATGTATTCCATTCCACGCTCCACCAATTCATGACCAAATTCTAGGCTTCATCCTCCTCTGACCCTCCTCTTTATATTGAAGGTGTTGACTCCAATCAACCTCTCTCATCTCATTCCAACTACCTACCTCGTGACCTCCATCTTCCTAGAGTTGAGGTAAACAAATTGATGAATTAGATCCACAAGCATGGGTTGCTCAAATGGAATATTTTTTCTCCCTACATGGTATCAATGATGAGTTAATCAAGCTTCGTTATGGAATTCTCTATTTGGATCTAGAACGATGGAAATGATGTCACAATGCATGCCAACAATATGTTGCTTGGTCACAATTTGTTGCTGAGTTGTGTGAATGCTTTGACATAGACACCCATCATTTAGCACGTATGACCAAGATGAAACAATATGACATAGTATAATATGTTATTGCTTCCTTTTATCACTTGGCTTTCAGAACAGAGGGCATGACAAATTCTTTCTTTAAGGAATTCTTTATCAATGGCCTCAAGGATGAAATTCATGCCTAGGTCATTATGGTTTGCCCTTCGACTTGGTTGGAAGCCACAAAGCATGCTAAGGAGGCACAACGGGTCATTTTTTCCTAGAGAGGAAAACGCACTCTTGTTACCTGCCCTAAACCCAACCCACTTTCCCCTTAGGCCACTCCTCTCAAGGTCCAAAATTTAACATGGGAAGAAATGGTTGAGTTCCAAATCAAAGGTCTTTTCTATAATTGTGATGACAATATTTTTTTGGGAACAAGTGTAAGGAATAAAATATTCTTATGGTCATTTCACAGGATGTTGCTAAAGAAGAATTTGAAGTTCACACAGTTGAAGAGCTACCCCTTCATGACGCTACTACTCCACCTGCTGACCCACCAGAATTTGAACCATTGATTTTATTACATGCCCTCACATGCTTCTCTACTCCTTAAACCCTCAAACTTATTGGCTATATTAAACATAGGAAAGTCATTATCCTTGTTGACAGTGGAAGCACCCATAATTTTATTCACCACCGCATTTCCCAGGACATCAATTTCTATATTCGCATCATCAACAATTTTAAAATCATGATAGCTAATGGTGGTTCCATGAAATGTGGTTGGCGTTGTGAAAAGGTACATCTTCAAATTGGATAGTACCACCTGAAATCTCATATTTTTTCCATTGAAATGGGCGATTGTGACATTATGCTAGGTGTTGAATGGTTATGCACTTTGAGCCCCATTCTCATGGATTTTAAGGAATTAACCATGCAATTCCAACAATATGGACAACAATATTGATTCCAAGGCATCACAACAGGTTCCCCTAAGATCATTAGTTCCCAATGCCTGGAAAAGATTCTAGAAAAATGTCATTAAAGTATTATCGTCCAACTCCATTCTATTCAAGCATTTGATACACCTTATGTGCATATTGACATCCAATCTCTCATATCCAAAGACCAAGTTGTTTTTTCCACTCCCCAGGGACTTTCCCCTTCTTGTGGTATTGATGATCATTCCATTCCACTTATCCTTAGTAGTCTCCCTCCCAATGTTCACCCTTATCATCATCCCTTTTCCCAGAAGAATGAAATTGAGAAAATTATGCAAGAATTGATTGAAGTGGATGTTCTTCGTCCTAGTACCATCCCCTATTCTTCTCCTATGGTCATGGTACTCAAGAAAGAAGGTAATTGGCCTCTGTGTCCAAAATTTTGTGCCCTCAATAAACTCACCATCAAAGACAAGTTTCTCATTCCTTTCATTGATGACCTCTTGGATGAATTGAGCGGTGCCCAATACTTTACTGAACTCGATCTCTGATCTGGCTACCATCATATCCATATGAAAGAAGAACACATTCCAAATACTTCCTTTAGAACTCATGAGGGTCACTATTAGTTATTGGTCATGCCCTTTGGCCTTTGTAATGCTCCATCAACCTTCCAAAGTCTCATGAATCATGTCTTTCATCCTTTTCTATGTCATTTTGTCTTAGTTTCATTTGATGATATTCTGATCTATAGTAAAACTTGGAAATCCCATCTTGCCCATGTGGATCAAGTTCTTCATATCCTCTCTCAACACAAAATTTTCCTCATACAATATAAAGGTTTCTTTGGAGCCTCAGAAATGGAGTACCTGGGTCATAGTGTTGTAAATGATGGTGTAAGGTTGGATCATAAGAAAATTGAAGGTATGTAGGATTGGCCTTACCCTAAAACTCTTAATATCTTGCGTGGATTTATGGGTTTCAGGTTATTATCTCAAGTTTGTTAAGAATTATGGAAAAATTGCAGCACCTCTCATGACTCTCCTTAAAAAGAATTCCTTCAACTGGACTCCAACAACTGGAAAATCCTTCCATGCCTTGAAAGCGGCTATGTGCAGACGTTGGTCATGGCTCTTCCAGACTTCACCAAGACCTTTTTCTTAGAATGTGATGCTTCTAGAAAAGGAATTGGGGTGGTCCTCATGCAAGGGGGTAGGCCTTTGGCCTTCACCAACAAACAAATTTCAGACATAAATTTGGGCCAATCAATCTATGAAAAGGAAATTTTTTCTATTCTGGATGCAATGGATCTATGACGTCCTCATCTATTAGGGCAAGACTTCTAGATTAAAACTGATCACCAGATCCTCAAGTATTTTATGGAACAAAGAATTTCCTCCCCAGAGAAACAAAAATGGGTACCCAAGATATTTGACTACAATTATGAGATCATTTACAAGAAGGGAAAAGAAAATGTGGTTGTTGACTCTCTTTCCCAAAAATATGAAGAAGGAGGGTCCCTCTTTTATCTTTTTTTTTTTGTACTAGATAGTCTCCATGCTGCTCACTAGGAAAGGTTCCAAGATCCCAAAATCTCTCATCTCATCTAGCATTTGCAAGAAAATTTTCCAGCTTCTCTTGGGTACTCTTGGCACAATAATGAGCTTCACTCCAAAGGCCGCCTATATTTAAGCAACCGATCACAACTTAAATCCACAGTGCTTTCTCAACTTCATGCTTCACCTATAACCGGGCATTCAGGGTTTACCAAAACCTATGAAAGGGTCAAACGTTCTTTTTCCTAGGATGTTATGAAACAAGACATCCAAACTTTTGTAGCTGAATGTGATATCTATCAACGCAACAAGGGAGAAACAATCAAATCCAAAAGAACACTCCAACCCCTTCCAATTCCCCCTTTTATCTGGCGGGATATTTCTATGGATTTTGTTGTGGGCCTACCTAAATATGGAAATAAGATAGTCATCATGGTGGTGGTTGATTGTCTTTCCAAATATGCTCATTTCTATTCTCTGCAACATCTCTTCATCGCATCCATAGTGGCTCAAGTTTCATGGATAATATCTTCAAACTTCATGGCATGCCTCATTCTATTTTCTCTGACCGACATCCTACTTTCACCAGCATTTTTTGGCAAGAATTGTTCAGGCTACAGGGAACCCGCTTCCATCTTAGCACCGCCTATCATCCCCAGACTGATTGCCAAACTAAAGTTGTCAACAAGTGTTTGGAAACATATTTGAGGTGTTTTCATCTGAAAGGAAAAATCAGTAGGCTCCTTGCTTACCCGTAGTTGAATGGTGGTACAACACTTCTTACCATACAACTACTCGCATGACTCCTTTTGAAGCAATGTATGGACAAAATCCACCTTTAGTTCTCTCATACATGCTTGGTGTCTCAAAGGTCCAGGCGGTTGACCAAACTCTTACATATTGAGAGGCTAATCTCTGTACCCTCAAGGAAAATTTGGTCATGGTTCAGAATTGCATGAAGCAACAAGCAGATCAAGGTTGCTTAGAACGCCAATTTATTGAAGGGGACCAAGTGTTTCTTCAATTGCAACCTTATAAGAAGACTTCACTCAAGGATGACCATTGTCAAAAACTGGTGCCAAAATTTTATGGTCCTTATACAATTCTCAAGCAAGTGGGACAGGTGGCCTATCAGTTATCTTTGTCTAGTCATTCTGAGCTCCATCATGTTTTTCATGTCTCATGCTTAAAGAAGGTGATTGGAACTAAGTGCCAAACTCGAACCAGTCTTCTCGAGTTGGATGAAGAAGGCTCCATATGGTTGCATCCATAAGCAGTATTGGAATAGCATGAGCGTCGTCTCCGTAAGGACACCATCAAGGAAGTGTTAGTACAATGGAAAGATACAACTCCAGTAGATGCCACCCGGGACACAACTACCATTTTGCAACAATTTCCTCATCTCAAGCCTTGAGGAAAAGGTTGTCTTTTAATGGGGAGGGCATGTTAGGGAACTAACCTCCCTAAGCCCTCACGTAGGTAGAATCATATATTTTGCATGTAATAAAGGTCAATATTAATAAGGCCTGGTAATACAGAAGAATAAGTCAAACGTAAGAAGACCTAATAGAAGCTTCTGCTTCTAGAAGATCTTCCTCTAGATTATTTTCTTGGTCGATAGATTTAGTATAAATAGAAGTCGACAGCATGAGAAGTCTTGTCTTGAGAATTATTGTAATAGAGCTCTGCTTTGCTCGAAGTTGCCCCTTCGAAGAGGCAAGTGAACATTGTTTTCCTGAATAAAAGTATGATTTTAGTGTTTCTCTTCTCAATATTTTGTTGTTCCATTGATATGTGCTGAATATTTATGTTTATGCACTGTAACCTTACATATTAACCATCATCATTCTTCCCACTACAATTGGTTGTTGGAATTTCATTTTTAGTTTTTTTTGCAATATAGATTTTTTTTTTTTTTAAATTCAAATAGAATAGATTAGATGACGATTTTTTTTTTAAATTCAAATAGAATGGATTAGAGGAGGATAAAGAATTTAGATACAAGATCAAACAAAAAAAAAAAGTAAGTTAACATCACATATCACAACGTCCACCTAAAAATGCAACAATCAAAATTAATTTTATGAAAATAACTTTTAACCATATTTTATAATATAAAGTTTTAATAATATTTACAGAAAAACCTGATAATAAACATTTCCCCTTCCAAATTCCAGCCTGGTCTACTCCTTCGTATGCTACCTTCCAACTCCAACTTCTAACCTCATGAGTCCTAAGGTTTAGGGACAAAAAAACTCTTACCTATACGCAAGCCACAATTCATTTAATGTTTTCCACGTGCTAGAAATGACGCAATGGGATTCATGACGTCAGATCCATGGAACAATTGGAGAATAATTGAGAAAGTGGTCCGGACTCCGAGGTAAGTGACACGTTGAAAAGTCTTCCTTGTTTCGAAAAAAAGCACATTGATCATATTTTTATTATTTTCATGTATCCACATGTTTTAAGTGTTTGTTAACACATTCAATTCATTTATACATTCAAAATCATTTCATCCAAATTTATATCACCTAATTTCGACTAAAAAAAAACCAAAATATCAAACACTTAAACAACAATGCTCTGCACTAACAAATAACTCAAACCGTGGAGTGGAGAGGATATAATTAGAAACGTATTTAGTTTCTTTTATAACTATGCACTTTTAATTTGACATGGAAATCTATCCATCCACCGAACATTTAGTTTCTTCTCTAACTATGTACCGTTAGTATAATATTTACGTGTATCACGTTTTTTAATCAGGACTTTCTTGTTGTAAATTTATGTATTGATTTGGTGATATTTATTAAGATATAATTATTTTGAAAAAATCAAATGTAGTCATAATGTTACATTTGGTGGACTAGATTGGTTACATTCCGTTATTAGTGGGGTTTACCTTTTAAATGGTTTCGTTAGTTCCTTGAACACCACCAAGTCTAATATGAAATGGCCATGTTTGATGTCCAACTCTAGTATGAAATGGTGAGGTTTGATGTTTGTGTCGAGAAGGGTAGGTGGGCTCTTAAATTCATAGTGAATTTAGTAAGTCTTCATGTCCATATGGTTCATTTCCCTTCATTACCCCACTCCTTGGTGGTTTTCAATGAGCTCCAATGAGCTCCAATATGTGTTCATCATGGAAAATTAATATCAATGAGCTCCAATATGTGTTCATCATGGAAAATTAATATCGTTCATCTCTTTTGGTCATTTCTTGGCGGTTTTCAATGAACTCCAATATGTGTTCACCATGGATAATTAATCCCGTTCATCTCTCCTTGTCATTCCTTGGTGGTTTTCAATGAACTCCAATATGTGTTCACCATGGATAATTAAGCCTGTTCATCTCTCCTTGTCCTTGTCATTAGTAATTTTGGTCATTCCTTGGTGGTTTTCAATGAGCTCCAATATGTGTTCACCATGGATAATTAAGCCTATTCATCTCTCCTTGTCCTTGTCATTAGTAATTTTGGTTTTTCATATTTGGCCAATCATCCACTCAACCACGCTTGTGCTTCTTATGCACAATATAACCAACTTTTCCTTCTCATTCTCCTTCATCTATGGATTGTAATGTGTACACTCCTTGTTTACTCCATGTTTGTTGTGGTTTCCTCTACTTTAGCAACCACAAAAGGTGGGTGCAATGCTTTTGTCTCTATAATTTTTTTTCTTGGGTTAAAATCCATTCTAGTGAGTAATGATTAGTCCTTTCAAGCAATTGATGTGAGGAAAGCATAGAGACTATGGATAAATAAACAAAATGCCATGGTTTATGTACTCTTTGATGACCAACCACTACATTAAACAAAGGGAATTAGAGCTGGAATCTCCTCTATATTCCTATGTTTCTAGCATCTATGTCTTCTTTTAATGTGTCATGTGGTTCTTATTGCAAAGAAATGGAGGAGTTCTTTGTCAAATGGAAAATACATACCATAATACACTGACAAAGGATGATATGGTGGTTACGGAGGCATTTTAAATTGATAGGAACTTATTCCTACAAACCTGTTGACCCTCGTTTTGTTTATCAACACACTAGAAATGCCATGAAGATTTTTTTGGCCATTGGTTTAATTATTTAGTTAAATTTATGCTAGGGTTTGGGTTTGGTTTTTTTCCCGCAAGTTTAGGTTTGCATGCATTTTCATCAGCTTGATTACACTATGCATGTCGATGTAGTAACCATGCTTACTACATTTGCTTGAAGATGTAATGAGCAATTTTCAATTTCTCTAAGGGATTTGGATTGGTCTGTAGGTGAGACACCACTAGTTGTGTTTGGGATCAAACTTAAATGGAATATATATCCCTTATGAGTTTCTTCAAAGTAGGCTTTGGGTCATTAATGTTAAGGGTTTGCATCTGAGTTTTGGCGTGTGTAATGGTGAGTGACCGTTGAATATCATAAGATTAGGATACAATATGTTGCTTGCATCCTTCAACTGGTCTGAATTCATAAGACCCCTAATCATAGTGTCAGAAATGTTGTACATGTATCTTCTTCATTAACATTGTAGACAATCGAACTTGATTTCCCTATATACCCTTCACACAACCACATGATATAGGAACTCTTATGAAGTACTATGTGGGGAGAACTGGGTTTTCAATGTCTCGGCATGATAAATCAATGTCATTATTTCTTACTAGTGAAAATGGGCTTGTTTAAAAACATGTGGATACTTATGATATCTTTAGTTCTCTAGGAAGTATGTATCCCACCATTGAGTTGCAGGTGTTTGAACCATCACAAGTCTCTATTATAGACTTGGTCATAAATTGAATAGGGCCATTACTAATCATGATGATTACAAATAAGAGCCATAATGTTGATCTATTGAGCATAACCATTACTCCCTTGTGATAAGTAAATGGGTGGTTTGTGGATAGGATTATATAGAATCATAGCTATATAGTAGTGGTGTGTAGGGCCCCTTTATGTATAGTGAATGAATTAATGATTTTTTTATAATGTAATGGAGTTGTGTTAGAATATTGTAGAATGAAAATGAGTGAGGGACAAAGAATCAACATTGTGAGTAATAATGCAATTATGTAATTGTTGTCTAATGTAACTAACCAAAACTAACCATTTGGTGTATGAGTGATGACAAAAACCTTTGTGGCATCTTGTGTTTTGTAAGCATCATCATGATCCTTATTCTACATATTATTCTACATATTAGGTACATCATATGATTTTGCCCAACCAATTTTGCATCACCTTTTAGAATAGATAGAACTTATTTTTTTATTTCTAACTTGAAAGCATGGTTGCTTATAGCCTAACAATTGTCAAGTAATTTTATATTTTTAACTCTACCTTTTACATGAGAAGAATTCTTCAAAGTGTCATGAACCTACTATTTGGCATCTTGCATGAATTCGGAATTGGTGATGTTCATAGTATATTTATTTCTGTATTTTTAATACTTCTTAAGAATGTATTCGACCTGCTCCTACATAGTGACATTTTTTTGCTTGAAGTATTTTTCTGGACCTCTCTCTAGGGTTTCTCATGGAGAGTTTTAATTTTTTTTCCAATCCCTTGACATTATCCATGTACCAAAAATACAATTGTCTTTATATTTACCGTGCATGGATATCATCATTGTTAGTGTGAATTGGATCGAAACGTGAACTAGATGTGTGCATTGGATTAAAATGTGAAATGCATGTTTGAGATATAGAAAACTAGACTTCCATTTAGATTAACAATTTTCATAAAGTATCTTGAACTAAACAATAAATTAGGATTTATGGATAAATTATTAAAATACCCTTATATATTGGTCCAAATACATACTAGATAAAGACCTAGCTCAAAAAAAAAATAGATACACACAAAAAATGCCTCTGTAGAAAAATCCAAATTACATTATCTAGGTTGGAGAGAAGACTTCTTAATCAATCAAGAGAATGATTATATTAATTTCCTAAGTATGTTCAGTTTCCTACATTTTCTTGATCCAATAAAGGTGGCATAGGAAAACTATAGTTATGACTTGGGCTCAATACACCCAAAAGAATTGGAGGTGTTGAAAAAGAACATATTAAAATGGCCCCTGAATTAGTAGGAATGGAGGGGGGATGTGTTGCAACCAAATGATAATTAGGGATATGAATTTTTATTATATCTTGGAATAACTACACATTCTCTATCATTTGATCCACTAAATTACTTAACCTTATCCTATTTTCAAGATCATGTATACTCCTATCGATCTACTCCCTCTTCTCTTACTCTTTTTCAAGTTTTTTACCTCATTTTGTTGTTATTATTCATCATTACCAAAAATTTTTTACTCTTTTTCTCTCCTTTATCTTTCTCTTTGAAACCTTTCTTTCTTTCAACATTCATTTACAACAATCATTATAGCCCTCCTCTCTTTTGCAATATCCTTCTTCTATTGCTTCAATTCCAACATATTTGTTTTCTTTTTCTTTGCCTCAACCAAGAGTATGATGTAATCCTTTGAATTTAGTAATTGGGAAATCTTTTTTTATCAAAGATAATATTTGTATCACATCCTTAATTTTCCTTATCAATTTGTCCACTAGCATCCTTATGATTAGTGAGAGTAATTGACTAGTACTTGGTTGATTATGAGGATCATATAGAAGGTGTGGTTTTCCTTCATTACCTTCTCCATCTGGTTCTTGATCACCTATAACTCCATTATGTTCATCCATAGGTCAAACATCCATAAAATAATGGACAACTTCATTGTTGTTCATACTACTAGAAATGAATGCATGTTAAAGCTTTCTTCATTAGCGCTAGTAATAATATTTCAATTCATATTCATCATGGCTTCAACTAACCAATTGGGGGGTTCACTTGGCAGGGAAATATCAATTGGTCATTGATAATTCTCATTTCTTGACAACCTTCAATAATATTCAAATCAATAGTGACCTTTAGATTATAATTTATAGGTTTTATGTGTTGTTCATGTGTATGCTACTAAATTAGTAGGAAGGGAAGGGGAAGATGTTACAACCAAATAGTAGTCAACGATCTAAGTTTTTATTAGATCATGGAAATAACTACCTATTCTATGCCATTTTCTCCACTAAATTGCTTCTTCTTCTCTTACTTTTAATATCATTTTTAGTCCTATCAAGCTCTTTCCTCTCTTTTTTCTCCTTTTGAAGTTTTTGTATCTCCTTATGTTGTTCTTTATCATGCCTTACTAGTTGTTTCTATTTCTCTTTTTCTTTCCTTTCCCTTTATCATTGATTAATTTCTTACTTTATTTGTTCATTTGCAACAACCCTTGCAAGAATCTTCTCATTTTCAAGATACTTATTCTTTGGCTTCAATTCTAACATCTGATTTATTTTTTTGTTATGTCTCATATAAATGTATTATGTAATCCTCTAACATTAGTAACTATGAACTCCTACGTGATTAGAGGAAATATTTGGATCATGTCTATGATTTCCTTGTCACCCTCTCCATTAGCATAGCAGACTCAGGAAATGGCAGAGTAATGGATCAATACTTGGTTCATTATGAGGATCATATAGAAACTATGGTTTGGATTCATCATCTTCTCCATTTGGATCTTCATCACCTATAAATATGTTATGTTCTTTCACATGTAACATCCACAAAATAATGTAGAGCTTCATTGTTGTTCCTATTGCTAGCAATGAAGGCATATTGAGCCCTTTTTCATTAGTGTTGGTAGAAATATTTTGAAACATATTCATCATGGCTTCCACTAACAACTTAGGTGGGGTCAAATCGATTCAAATTATCAATTCCTCTTTGATGCTTCACATTGATGGAAAACCTTCAATCACAATTAATTCAATGTTTCCATTTTGATTAGAATATATATATATATATATATATATATATATATATATATATAT
>CBVK0103500787.1:0-19537 GCA_900067695.1 Picea abies
TAACTTTCTTGTCCAACTAACATATTATATCATATACTTGGTTTTCTTTGAGTCTTTGGCATGTATCAACACTTGGCAAGTTACTCAAATCATTGACAACCTTAAGAAACCATCTAGACTCTTCTCCAAGTTCCATTTTCCATCTAGAAACTTGAAATTTAGGGGCTTCCATCAATACATATAATTTTCAATCTCATTTCCCCTAAGGGTCATGAATATTCTCCCCTTGAGGTGACTACCTCACCTCTAAAGTGAAGGGAACACTTGCCTAAGGTGATAGTGGGTAGGTACCCTCCTAGTTGTCTCCATTTTGGTGGTTGGGTTGGGATTTTACGAACCTACAACTTTTGTGATAACATTTTGGCGTCGTTGTCGTAGAGAATTTTGAATCCTCTTATGAACCCTAATGACACTTTAGAAATCTATCCCAAAGCCTCTACCCATAGATTTCCTAGTGACTCCATCCAATGGACATTCCATTTTCCCCTTTTTGATGAGATCTTCTTGAAGCTCATGTGGCGACTCCACCTTCCCAGAACCCTTCCTCTTCCAAGAATTTCCCCCCTGGGAGCTTTAATCCTTCTAAGGTTTACCAAAGAAGACCTCCCCTCAAGCCTCTCGTTGTCAAAACTATTTTCCATGGTACCCTTTCTCCAATGGCTCACCATTGGGAAAAGGACCTCTAAAAACTCCTTAACATGTCCACCATCCAGGAATACCCCAATAAAATGCCAAAAGAGTAAAAAACGTGGTTTCCAAAGTCCCCTGGAAATGATATAGTGACCATCGAGGATCATATTTATGTCATGGGTTGAGACATGGACAATGAAGGTATTGAGCATGAAGATGTGGCCATGAGGGTATTTTCTTCATCATTGAATGAAGAATCTATTGATTGGTTTAGAGGCCTCCCTGATAATCATCTCACGTCCTATGAATATTTTTCCAACTTATTTAAGAGAATATGGTTAAAAAGGAAAGAAGGTGGGACACTTGGAGCTCAATTCAATTAGATAAAGAAAAAGGAGAATGAGACAATGAAATAATTCAATACTAGATTTGACAGGTTGTACAACCAGATTCCAACATAATTCCATCCTACAACCTCATCAGCTTGTCTCCTTTATATGAACTCTTTTGAAGTTAATTTTTGCTTTATTTGAAGGACAAGAAGCCCACATCATTGGCATAGGTCAAATAATACAGTGTTGACATTGAAGAAAATATTCTTGATTCAAGGATAGAGCCTTTTTAGTACCCTCATGTCAAGGCAGAAGAAAAGACTAAGGTTTCCAACAACAATGCTCTTGAATCATAAGATAGATTAGATGAGTACTCAGTTTTCCTAGGTTTAGAACCAAATTATGGGTTGTTTGAATACTATAGAAAGGAATCAATAATCTCCCAGACCTAAGTTTTCTAGATAGAAGAGATATTCCATAGGTTGGAAACCAAAGCCTCAACAAGAGTCAAAGGTCCTGGATACTTTGAAACCAGTTGGGATGGTTGACATAGAATATTGGTTCCTTCCATGCTAAGAACCTCATAAAGAATATGAATTCCCCTGATGAGATGAAGATTCTCCCAAATATATGAATTTCATGGATATTATCTATTTGTTCCACAAGGAACAAGTCACACAAGAATGGATCAACATAGCCATAATACTGGGGGAAAGAGAAGGGAGACTCTAGGCCTTGGATTAGATAATTTATGATCAAAAGAAGGAATTACGGAGGAGGGAATATTTTACCTACAAAGATTCAATCCCTCCACCACAACCTGAGAATCCTCTTCCATCAACAAAGATGGTGGCCCCACCACCTCCACCTCTAGTGCATGAGTTTCTTCCTAAGGCAACTCCTAAATAATAAATTCAGTTGAATATAGATGTCTCAAGCATGTTTGGAAAATTGAATATGATGGTCCCAGTGACAGAGATGTGCAATATCCATTCTATAAAAAGGGAAATATTGAAGATATTATAGGTACCAACTGAGAAGGAAGACCCTCCTATTGTCTTGAACACTATGTATCTCGATCGGAAAAGAGAGAAGAATCCTACCTTCTATATTTCATTAGGCATGAATCACCTCCGCTTGAACAACCTCATGCTTGATTCTGGGGCCTCAATGAATGTCATGTCATTGAAGGTGATGGAAAAAATTGGTTTGAAAACAACCAGAACTTATGGTAATGTATGTGGTATTGATTATGAAAAGGTCAAGGTTTTTGGGGTATGTGAGGATGTTGAGGTTTTTCTGATTGATTTTCCACATATCATCCTCCTCATAGACATAGTCGTGATCAATGTTCAGGATTCTTTGGGGATGATTTGGGGATGCTTTTATAGAGGACCTATTCTTATTCCCTTGGGGATTTCCTTAGCATGAGCCTTACTCATGCATACATTCCCATGGGTGATGGAACATATGAAATCTTACACAGCTGAGAAAAGAATGAAAAGCATGTGATGGATCTGAGTGGCCCTAATTATGTTAGTGAACACAATTATGATGTGCCTCCATAGATTATTTAGTATGATCCACCTGAGAACACAATTATGATGTGCCTCCATAGATTATTTAGTATGATCCACCTGAGCTACTCTTCATACATGAAGACTCCATAGAGATGTGTCTCCCATGGAGAGATGAATACAAAGATAAACTTGCAAAGTACTAAGGGAAGCAGCCAGGGTTTATCCGGATTTTGGAAAAGGAAGATGAAGAATGAAAATAAACCATCAAAGGGGTGGTCAACATAGAGACTCCTTCATATTTATACATTGAGAGTACAACTTGCATCAATTTAAGTGAAGGAATTCTTGCGCTCATGTGGGACAAGAGAAAGGGCAAGCCCAGGTATGACTACAGAGATGACAACTCATGGCTTGGACTTACATCATCAAGAATAATTCTGATAAAGAAAAGTACTATATGATAATACAAGATGATTCCAAATGAAAAGGTCTCCTTGGTATATATAGGAGAATAGGAGGTACAAATACAACTAATGGACCCAAGCCGACATAAATAAAATAAAAATACTAATTTAATATGCCTCAATTAAGGGGTAATGTGCAACTCTTTATGGCTTAACAACTTCACTCTTTCTATTTCCACTTTCCCCCTCCGTTCTCCCTATGGTCATAGGGATCGCCTCCCTAGAGTGACCTAGTCACCCTTGAAGCACGAGACCTATATAAAAGTGACATTGGGTATAGTGTCCTTAAGTTGTCACCACTTGGTGGTTGGTCAATATTTTCCCAACCTACAACTTATGCAATCAAATTTTGGCACCGTTACTGGAGACAATTTTGAATCCTATTATGAACCCTAACGACACTCTGATAAGCTATATTGAAGCCGTTATCCCTTAGATTTCTTGGCGAATCCACCCAAGGGATGTTCCCTTACCACCTTTCAATATGAGCTCATCTTGAAGCTCATCTAGCGACTCCATCTTCCACGAACCCATCTTTCCTTCTTTCCCCCTTTCCCTCCTTTGGTGAGACTTGATCTCACCTAGAAACTCCATTCAGGTGTCTTTTCAGTCAATGGAATTATGGCACCATGGGATGAACCCTCATCCAGAACTTGGTGTGACTCAATGATGCCATTTTTATAGATGGAAAAGGAAAAGGCTAATAATAAAGCTACTAAGAAAATGATTAATCGCATAAGAGAGTTATTTCCTACGCTGGACAATGAAGAAGTTCTCAAAGAACATACATATGAAGAAAGTCATCAAGAAGAGAACATGATGAGTTATGACCCTTTCAAATAACTTGATGATAATTTATTGCATGACCTCGGAAGTGAAGAATTAATGGAGGAAAACTTGGATATGATAGATCCTCTTGAACAAAAGCAAGCAAAGAACTATGCACTAAGGATCAAGCCTCTTATGATGAATAGGCGATGGAGGGGCGTGTCCATAAGAAGAAAGAGGAATTATGATAAATCGCAACATATTGAGGCACTGCTATCTTTTCTCCCGCTTGATGAAGGCAAAGTTGTTTGAACTTTCTCTCCTCTTGCACATGATGTTGAAGAAGTGATCAGTCTTGATGATGAAGAATTTGAAGGTCCATTTGAATACAACCATGCCTCTACTTATCTTGCACATGAAGACAAAGAGAATGTCACTTTTGTTTATGGTATTATGAGAGAACCTTTACATATGGTTGATGAACATATATACACTTTCATACAGACTGGAAGACACAGGTGGGATTTTGGTCATCTCATTTTCGATAGAGACCCCATTTATGACATTAAGGGTAGCCCTCAAGAAGAGGGGTTTGAGTTTTCATCTTAAGAGAACTATTTTTCATGTGTATATGATTCATATGTTTGGGAGCCTGATGATGACATGATTACAGATTTATTCGGGGACACTCAACCACTTTCGTCCTCAATTTTGGAGGAATACCAAGATGTGGCCGCCTCGGAGCGATCAAAGGATCATTCTTCAAAGTGAAAGTATTTTCATTTTGGAGATTTTCCTGAAGATTCGTAGGTGAAGAGGCGTGTTTTTCTACACCTGAGCCTGTCCCTTACCTCTTACCCTCTTCTCCAAGAGACCATGCATTATTATTTTGATCTCTCATTTCCTCTCAGTCCTCGACAAGAAGTTAGTCTTTGTGCACGAATGAAGATGAACCTTCATCTACATATAGTAGCCCACTTCAAAGATGGATTGATCAAGCTTGTGGCTATCACTTCAGGCATGATTCCTTACATGATCAGAGTGGTGGATATTCTTTCCAGTAGGATTTCCTCCCCCCCACCCATCTCCATAAGTTTCATTTCATGATTGATTATATATCTATTTATGCTCATGATCATTAAGTGCTTGACTAATCTTTGTTGTTTTACATAATCAAGCACATGGGGAGATACTTTGATGGATGATCAACTGGTTGCACTGGTTGTATGAATTCATATGACATCACCCATCACCTCATCTTCAGGTCCCCAAGGCCCCAGGTAAGTAGGTAGGTCATCTTGTTTTCCCTTAATTTGCATTTTGATTGCTCATATTAGTTTAGATGCATTTCATTTTCATTTTTCTCTACTTGCATATTGATTTCGTGCTTAGTTTAGAATTTTTTGTAAAAACACCAAAATTTTCTTTTTTAGATTAGTTTTTACTTTTGGAATTTTATATATATGGATGAAGGGTGATAGCACCACCCTAGATGATCTGATGCTTTTGTCTGAGTTTTGGAAGGCACGGGTCTACCAGGAAATGTTGCAGTTCTCATGCACTCTATGACGAGCACATGTCCCCAAGTAGGAGCCAGATGTTATCCCCATTTTGTGGGATAACTAAGGAGATAATGTCTTGATGCCCTCAAGTTGTAGATATGGAGTTTTGAGAGACTACATGACCAAAAATATCCACTTTCATAGATGGAGACCCTTCTCACCACCATAGAGGTCGGTATTTCCAGATGGAATCCACCACATCAACTAGCTTCTGAGAGGCACTAGGACTTGCCTCATGAGGTACAAGTCCGATATTATGGTCAGTGTCATTTCAATATTTGAATAATTTTGAGTATGTTGTGTCTTAGACTTATTTAGATTTCATGGCATATGTTTGGACATTATGTATTTCTCCTCGTTTCACCTTGGTGGTTGAAATTGTTCCCTAGTAGGTGGTCTTCCTCGAGAATGGTTTTGCTACTAAGAACTCTCTTGCAGAGCCATCGTGCCATTCCCATCCATACTTACCACTTTCCATCACCTAAACCCCCCCATTTCCTTGTCTCTTGGGATTTTAGGGTGTACTGACCTAAGAAGGGGTTGTCCCTCATTCTATGGGAAGAAGGGGTTAAAGGCCAAGAGGGATTGTTGTTTGTTAAAAAAATATAAAATCCTATATAGAAACCTTCCATATGCTTCACTCATGGATCCCTCGAGAAATCAATGAAATGTTTCTCTGTAAGAAAAGGGAGACCCATAAGAATAAATGATTATGAATGCTTAGGGAGTTATTTGGAGGATAGGATCTCTCCTCATGATATGGGCTATAATGATCATGGGTATCTAGTGGTATGACATTACCATCATATAGTCATCGATCCAGTGTAGTGGCTCTCAGTTCCATGGATGAGAGAAAGGGGGTGTCATCACGAGCCAACCTTATCATTTCCGCAAGATACTTGTGAGTGACATTGTCATTATCTGGACACCATGCTAGGGCAATGACCTTCAACTCATCCTTAAAACATGAAATAAACAAAGAATGAGAAGAAGACGGGCTTGGAAAAAGTACATTGCAAATGAAGGTGCCACACACCCTCTACAAAGGCACCCATGAATGAGACACTACAACCCCTTTTATTTCATGAACCCCATGACCAGTGAGTTTTGATCTATAAAAACTTCATCTCCTTCACATGGGTTAGAGATGCATCACTTGGGAAACACTCCTTGACCTAAGGAAAGATCTACCCAATAGGACACCTCGTCAACCCTCCCATATCCAAGCTTGACAAGTTGCATAATGTCTTTGATAATTTATTTGTTTGACCAGGTAATATTTGATGCACATTCTTAGGTGGCTCATTTATTGATTTGATTTACTCACCATGATATTATGACTTGATATCCTTGGAGGGTGTGCTTATTTGTCTTTACATGACTAGTTAGTGGATAATTTTGGAAGAACAAGACTAGCTTGGGCTTCCATGGGGCTTGAATCCCACATGTTAGATGATAAGGGACCACATGTCGGATGACAAAGATGAACCTTTGGAGGCCTAGAAGGTGTTAGCACATAGAATTGTAGGGGGTCAAAAAAAATTT
Organism: Picea abies; assembly: GCA_900067695.1. NCBI lineage: Eukaryota > Viridiplantae > Streptophyta > Pinopsida > Pinales > Pinaceae > Picea > Picea abies. Next base: position 6,822 of record CBVK0103500787.1, read on the forward strand.
GGTTTTGTTTTATTTGGGGTCATAGGGTTTTATAAGTCTTAGGTTTTGGGTCTTTTGTTGGCATAACTCAAATTTTTATTTGTATAAGCAAAAGCAATGCTTAGCCTTGGTTTAGAGTTTTTATGTCATAAGATTATTCATCATGACAAGGATAATGGTCCTTATGAGTCAGACTCTTGATCTTTAAATCATCACCATGACATGTCCTGCCTCCAGTTGTACACAAGTTTTCCTTTTGTCACTTTCCAAACGTTTATATGTCAAGTCAAAAGTGAGATGTATATGCTGCCAACTCACCAGGAAAGTTCGCAGTGTACTGATGAGTACCTCATGCACTCATATTTCATTATTGCAAATAAGAAAGTGGGGAATTTATGGTTTTCAAGGCTTTCATTTAATTATACTTTCAAGGATTTTGTCATAGAATGTCTAACGATTTCCTTCAAGTGTGCTATTTGATTTTGAACTTGGTGCTATTTACTAGCATTGCACACTAGCTGAAGAAGATCATCGAGTTTGGATGACCCTGAAATAGATCAACTAATGTTCACAAGAATCAACATGAAACCAAGTTGTATCAGGTACTCCTTGATGATCTCCATTCTATTCAAGGGTTGAAAGAGGAGTTTATGTTGCTTAATTTTCTGGCGCTATGAACTATTCAAGCTCATTTTCTATCAACTCTCAAACCCACTTCCATGTCACTCTAAACTCTTCCCACCAGTCCAAATTGTTATCTTGACCTCACCTTAGATTTTCCTGTTCAAATAAGCCACCTATACCACTGATACCTCAACATTGTGAACTACTTGATTTGACTTTGCATCACTAGTGTGCATTGCAAACTAGGCACTACGAATCCTCTGTTTCCAGAATTGTTGAAACCCTCATCTTCTGCATAAATTTGAAACTCAGCCTTAACCCATTGAATGAAACGCCTATAAAGAATTAATAAAATATATAATCCTTTATATAATTAATCTCATTTTCATACCTTGTTGGCGCTGCAAGCTGATACTATGTTGCTAAAACCCTATTTTCAGCATAATTTCTTTTACCTGTCATCAGTTTACTATAAATCTCAGTTTTTATCCCTCTTATACTTTATTTTGAAACATTTTTCATGTCATATCATTGATGTGTATAAGATTTAAGGAAAAGTTCCTAGACAAGAGGTTTTTTCCCCTTCATAGGCAACTCAAGAATGTCTACATGCAAAACAGAACCCACGAAGCTCAAATCAGAAAATTGAAGGCAGCATTACAACCTTTCAGAGAATAAGTGGCAAAGAAAAACTTAGACATGCTAGCCAAGGTGGCTACTAGAAGAAGCTCCAGAAAAAAAAGATAAAGACAAAGGATCTTCCAAAACCAACATCATTTTTGTATAACTTTTATGTTACATGCTTTTACAACATTCAATGATGGTTATGCGTTTTGAGCTAGACTTAACATTTTTATGATTTTCTCCAAGGATATATCAAGTTAATGAGTTGGTTGCATGCTTGGAATCCTGGTAGAAGTTTTAAGTTCTTGAATATTTTTCAAAAATCAAAACATGTTGCTACAGAAAATTTCACAGTGCGTGGACTAACTGGCACTACGAAATGGTAATTTGGGACAGTTTGTAACAATTAGCACACAATAAAGTCATGTTTTGATCATAAATTTTGAATGAAAATCTGGGTTCTTCTGAAATTTGGTGTGGATAAGAACCATATTACCATTGACTTTCTAACAAAAAATCAACTCGACCCATTTCGTAGTTTGGGAGAAAAGTCAAAATCATCACCTAAAGGAAAGTTCGCAACGCATGTTGTCAAAGGTGATGCGAACTCTAATAGTTTGAAAAATCCAAGCTATGGGAAGGTTCCCAGTTGTCAAGGAAGGTTTGAATGGTTTCCCAGGAGTTATTTGGACATGAGGGAAATGTGTTCCATCTCCAAATCAAGAATCATGACCTGTTTAAAAAGGCATTTATCACATAGACAAGATCCCCAAAAATAAGAATTTGTTATGTTTTTGTTGGAATCTTTTGTAACAGACTCCTAAATAGAGGAGGATCCTATGTAGGTCATTGGTTTCGACCTCCTTAGGGTAGAGAGAGATCATTCACTATATATGAAAGGGATTTTGATAAGGAAAGGGTTGGATTCATTATCCAAGAGAGGAGAGAGTTGGAGGAGCACTTTAGTTGCTCATTTGTAAGCCCGAGGGTCTGTTTCTAATCAACATTTCTGCCATTAAAGATTCATGAGATTGTTTATTACATTGTCTTCCTTTTTTTCCCATTTATTTTTTATCTTCTTGCATTAATATATTGAAGTTTTTTAGGATCAGAGTTTTCATTGATTGATGGATTCATGAACAACAAAGGATCTGATGTAGCTTGCCCATTAAATCATTGTTTATTGTTTAAGCAATATTTATTATGTTTGTAGAAAGTATCTTTGTACAATGGATGTTCTTCATTTTTTCATTTTCACTATGATTCTACTCGTCATTATATATCCCTTTTTTTTCTAGTATACAGCTTGATTGCCTTTGATCTGTAGGATGTTATGAGTCCATGCCCAATGGAATTCCTCTGTAGACAATTTGTTTCCCTCTCCCTTTCTTTTCTAGTCTTGTTGATCCAAATACTCAAAACAATTCAATCCATTTATATTCTGATGGGTACTAGACTTACACCTACAACAGTCTAGGTGTGACTTCTATTGCTAACATAAGGAACCTTGGAGGGCCTCACCATGCCCTCACAAGCCAAATAATTTTTTTAGAGGCCTAAAATGTCACTTGAAGGGGCTCGAGGTGGTGATGAGTAAAAATGGCACGTTTTGAAGGAAGGAACCCTTGGATCATGGAATATAAGGGTATATCAGAGACACGTGGCCTTTGGAATCCCAACTCTATCATATCCAACTCAATGTTTGACCTAAAAGTGACAAAATGTCACCGTAGAAGAGTGACATCTTACTTTAGGGTTTTATTTTATGTGCAAATCATGAATTGCTTAATATTATTTGTGTAAAAGGGGAATATTAGGGTTTTTGACCCCTAATATTGTGGTTTACCCTAAAATTATGTGGACAAACTATGTGAATGACATTATGTATAAACATAGATCATAATATCTCATTTCAAATCATAACTCTCCCATTGTGAGAAGTAGAGGACTGAAATTTTCACTACCCTTGAGAGTTTTTTCTATCTTGTGCTATGATATGGTGTCTCTTTGGTTGTGGAGTTAATGATGATGATGTGCTAGCCTTTGGTGGTCATTCTTTTGCTATTGTGGTGACTAGCTTGGCATGTTACGGTCCATCTTGTTGCTATTTGGATTGGTAAGCATTTTAATTATTGTTATCACTTACAATTCAAGAATCATGGTTGATTTTGCTAAGTTTAGGTAGGGAGCATAAGTTCTTACACCCCTACTTTAGCTTCATCATAATTTCAAGCATAGAATTATTGTTTTGCAAGGGTTTGATAAGAAAGTATAAGTGCATACACCCCTTAGTTTTAAACCCTATCTAGGTTTTTTGCCTTGGGGAATAAGAACATTTATACCCCCAAGGATGTAGTAGCCCTAGCTATTTTATTTTGACCCCATTAACCCATAATCAAAGGCACTATTTGTTGCATTGGAGAAATAAAACATTGCATTGGTAAACGTGAAAGTTTCAAGTTTTAAAGTTCTTTCACTTGGAACTTGTTCTTTGAGCCTTAGGCTTTCTTGCCTCATTGAGGCATCCTCTTTCATCCACTAAAAAATTCTTCTATTACATAACTAACCTACAGCCATTAGGGCTATATAATTCTAACCTTTTAACCTTAGATAACTCCTAAGCTAACCTGAGAAATCAACTATAACTTTTCCCTAACACACTACTAACCCTAGCGCACTTTTTTAGCTAGTTAGAAGTAGTTTCATTGGATGAATTTTATGATCTAAAGCTTGGTTTTCTACAGAAATAAGGATGATAAATATCACTGCAGTAAGCTTTTTTGGTTTTCTACAGAAATAAGGATGATAAATATCACTGCAGTAAGCTTTTGTTTCAGCCTAGCTTTTTTGTTTAAGTATTACTTTATCACTATTGAGTTAAGATAGCTTTCACTCGCTTGTCTCTTGCTTATTTAATCATACTTTTAGAACGTATTTTGCATCCTTTATTATCTCCTATTTGCTGATATATATCATTGATGTTTTCTGCAATTAGAGACAAAAATATTAACTTGCTTTTTCCAACTAACATATTATATCAAATACTTGGTTTGCTTTGTGTTTCGGGAAGGTATTAACACTTGGCAGGTTACTCAAATTATTGGAAACATTAAGAAACCCTCTAGACTCATCTCTAAGTTCCCTTTTTCCATATAGAAACTTGACCTTTAGGGGCTTCCATCCATCCATATCATTTTCCATCTCATTTCCCCCTAGGTTCACTGGGATTTCGCCCTTGAGGTGACTACCTCACCTCTAAAGTGATGAGAAAACCTACCTAAGGTGATAGTGGGTAGGTTCTCTCCTAGGTGTCACCATTTTGGTGGTTGAGTCAGGATTTTTCCAACCTACAACTTGTGTGATAACAATTTTCTCCCATTTTGGTTTCCACGTAAAATTCTTGTGTACTATGTATTCATGATTATATGTTTATGGTATATTGAATGCAATCGCAAGTGATAAATTTTTGATATATTAAATGCTTTCATATTGTGATTAAAAGTGGTAAAAAGTGCCTAATAATGATTGCCCCCCCCCCCCCCCCCCCTTCTCAGTATTGGTGGATATTCCAACAATTGGTATTAGAGTGGGTCCTTAAAAAATAGTCTAACCACTAGAAGGTAGATCATGGAGTGCACTAAGAATGGAATTTCATTGTTTCATGGTCAAAACTATACCTTTTGGAGCAAAAGGATGAAAACATTTGTGCAAGAACAAGGATTTGGTGTCTAGAAAATAGTAGTAGATAGATACAAGGCACATGCCACTCCCCCAATAGATAAAAATGGAAATAATCTTAGTGAAAATAGTTCTAAGGATAAAAATGTTATTCTTCATTGTTTGGTTGATTCAAGATATCTGAAGGTTATGCATTGTGATTCTGCAAAGGATATTTTGGACAAACTTCAAAATATAAGAATGAAAATGTGTCTACAATCACAATGATTTGATGTCTAGTAAGTAGTAAATGGATACACGACCCCTGCCACTCCCCCAACACATAAAGATGGAAATAAACTTGAAGAAAACAATTCAAATGCTACTAATGCTATTTTGGGTGGCCTTGTTAGATCAATGTATGTCAAGGTTATGCATTGTGATTCTGCAAAGGATATTTTGGACAAACTTCAAAATGTTTACGAAGGAAATGCCAAAGTGAAAGGGGCCAAGCTTGAAACTTATAGAGGCCAATTTGAACACATGAAAATGAAGGAAGATGAAGATATTCCAGCTTGTTTTGTGCGAGTTGATGAAATAATGAATGTTATTAAAGGTTTATGAGAAGAAATTAAAGAACCAATAATTGTTCAAAAGGTAATTGGGTCTCTTAATTGGGTCTCTTCCATTGAGATTTGATCCTAATATTTCATCCCTAGAAGAAAGAAAAGATCTTGCTACATTAAGCATGGATGAGCTACACAAAATCCTTATAGCTTATGAAATGATAATATAACATGACAATCCATCCAGGAAGAAAAGAAAGAATAAGAAAAACTTAAAGTGAAACTGCAGTTGTAGAAATGATTCATATGAATAGGAGGAAATAGCCAACTTCATATAAAAGTTGAAGAGAGGAACTGGAAAGTACAAAGGTAAGATTCCTTTAAAATGTTTTAAAAGAGAGGAACTGGAAAGTACAAAGGTAAGATTCCTTTAAAATGTTTTAATTGTGGTAAAATTGGTCATTTTACTTCTAAATTTATGTATGCTAAGAATTCAGAAAGTGATTAAGAAGAAGTTTCCAAGAAAGAAAATAAATACCAAAAGGGAAATAAAAGAAAAGTCTTCAAGAAAAACCTCTACTCAAGAGAAGATAGTTCCCCATTTTATGAGGATGATGATAGTGATAGTGACTCATAAATAGCGTTCTTTATGGCATTGGAAACTCAACAAAATGATAAAGAATATTATGAAGAAGAAGATGAAGTTGAAGCATAACTAATCATCACCTTAAGTGAGCTAAAAATAGAAAGGAAGAAAATTAAGTCACTGAAGGAAGAATTGATCAAGCTAAAGGAGGATTTTCAAAATCCCCAAAAAAGCTATGAAGAAGTCCAGTAGATGATTAAAAATCTAAAATTCCAAGTAGAAGAATCCAAAAGGATTGAAGAAACACTAAAAAACCAGTTGGAAGAAAAGGACAAAATGAAGGAGAGATTGGAAGCAAAAATAGTCTCACTAAAATGCAATGGAACAACACCAAAATATTGGACGAAATCATTAGCATTCAAAGGCTATACTATGACAAGTCTGGACTAGGATACAAACAAACACATACTGGTAAGGGTTTGAGCTCCATGACAACAGAAAAGGAAGCATAACAAAAGAGTTATGTAGAAGTCATCAGAGGTCCCATCAAGAAGGAAGAAGGAAAGTCTTCAAAGGAGAAAATTTTGGCAATGGAGAGAACTCAAGAAGAAGATTACAAAAGATCTACACCACCTAGAAGATCCAGAACACAAAATCATCAACCAATAATGGAGAGAACTCAAGAACAATATTACAGAAGAGTTGCACCACTTAGAAGATCCCTAACACTCAGGTACCAAACTATTTTTCTTGGTTTATGTTATTCCTATAACAATTTTGGGCAAAAGGCTATAAATTGTAGATCTTATGTTAAGAACATAAGAAATTATGAAGGCTACTCTAGAAATAATTATCTCATAAATCCTCATGAAGAATATAACATAAATTATAATAGTTTTGGTTCAATAATCAATGAAGTAGAATTCTACAAATGCAACAATTTTGGACACATGGCCAAATATTGTAGATTGATTCTTCCTCCAAAGGAACCAAAGAAAGATTTTAATACTCATGTAAAATAACCATCAAAGATATGGAAAAGGAATCAAGATAAAATGAACATTGAATAATGTTCAATTTCTCTTCAATATAAAAGAAGAAAAAGTGATTGTTTTGTGGACAATGGTTGTTCAAAGCATATGACAGGTGACAAGGATAGGTTTGTAAATCTAAAGAAATAAAGAGATGGATCAATTTTGTTTGGCAATGATAACTCAACCAAAATTATAGGAAAATCAACATTCAATCTTGGAAGTAAAGATGCCATGGTATAAAATGTCTTGCTTATAGAAAATATGAAGCATAATCTGCTAAGTGTGAGTCAAATGTGTGACCAGGGACACACACTTCTATTCGAGTTAAAGAAATGTGAGATAAGGAAAGAATGATCAGGAAAGTTGGTGGAAACAACAATAAGGAATACAAATAACATATACATATTAAATGAGATCGAAAATGAAACATGTTGATTGGGAAAGGAAAATGAAAGTTGGATTTAGCACAAAAGAATGGGTCATATGAACTTTGACAATCTTTTAAAAATCAACAAAAAGGAAGCAGCGAGAGAAATTCCTGAAATTTCAAATCCAACCAATACTTTTTGTAAGCACTGTCTACATGGAAAACAAACAAGAAATGAGTTCATAACAAAGAAATAATCTACAACAAAACCATTGGAGATTGTACACACCGATCTATGTGAACCGATGAAAACAAAAGGGTTGAATGGAGAACAACACTTCATGCTACTTATTGATGATTATACAAGAATGACTGGAGTTTGTTTTCTCAAGAAAAATTTATAGGCATTTGAATGTTTCAGGATATTTAAAGACATGGTTGAAAATGAAATTGATTTGAAAATAAAGTTCTTAAGGTCAGACAATGGAGGTGAGTTCACATCAAAAGAATTCATGGAATTTTGTGAAGAGCGTGGAATAAAAAGGAAATTCTCAGCATCTAGGACAACTCAACAAAATGGAGTCATTGAAAGGAAGAAAAGAACTGTACATGAAATGGCTAGAACCATGTTGAAATATTCCAAGTTGGGTGATATATTTTGGGTACAAGTAGTACATATAACCATTTATATCTTAAAAAAATAAATGCTTAGAAGTAACAATGACAAGACTCCATATGAACTGTGGAAGGGTAGACCGGTGAACGTCAATCACTTTAGAGTGTTTGGAAGAAAATGTTACATAAAAAGAGAAGATAACAATATTGAAAATTTTGACTCTCGAGTTGATAAAGGCATATTGGTTGAATAATCAAGAAAAATAAAGGAATAAAATGCTACAACCTAAGACTCAACAAACTAGTGGAAAGCATCAATGTAAATATTGGTGAAACAAATGTGATGAAGACCAGAGAAGAAAGAAGAATTCAAAGAAATGGGAAGAATAAGAAGAACTAAAGGAAAAAGAAGTAGAGGAAGAACCAGAATAGAAGCAACAAGAAGAAAAGAAAGAAGAAACATGAGACAATCAACAAGATTTCTAGACACCTTCTAAAACACCTAACCGTCAAGTTCAAAAGAATCATCCACTAGAACAAATTATTGGGGATAAAACTGCAGGAATAGAAACCCAAAGAAGCAAACAAACACTGGAAAAAATAAATCTAGCACTACTATCCACAATTGAACCAAGCAAATTTGAGGAAACCAACAATGATGAACATTGGATCAAGGCCATGGAAGAATAATTGAATCAAATAGAGAAGAAATGAGCATGAAGGATAGGTGGAGGAGAATGCATCTAGCCATTTTGAGGATTTGTGCATAGAAGAGGACCAAACAACATCCTATGATACAACATTAGAACTAACTAATGAAGTCAATGACACTAGTGTGCTCGATGGAGAAGATGAGGCTATGACATCTTTTCCTACTTATGATGAATATGAGAAGATGTTCGAATCAACCAATGTTAGGGATTCATCATTTCTTCATGTGTATGAAATTAATGATGAAGATGGTTCAAGAAGGAATTCAACATCTCATCATTTTTATGATATGTATGATGATGCAGTCATGATTATACCAGAATGTGACAAAGAGTGGGATAAATATGTGGATCCAAACGAAGAAGTTGATTTAGGGGATGTGAGTAGATGAGAAAACTTGTGTGAGGAATATAAACCACATTGCACATCATAATATAGTGAATATAGACCACATTGCACATCATAATATAGTGAGCCAGTTGTTCCCTTGTGTGACTTCCCACACCATGTCAATTAAATAACATTGTGTGCATTGAAGAACCGATTATTGGTCACAGAGGAGCAAGTTGTGAAGGTGTTGACGAGGACAGATGGTACTCATAGGTTTATAGAAGTCCTTATGTAGAAAACCTAGTTGGAGGAGATACAAACTGGAATTATAGGTGGAGTCACTCATACCCAATTATGCACCATCAAAGAAGCACTAGAGAAGATAAAATACAAGTACTTGCAATTTTTCATGGATAGGGACCTTCCTCTCAAGTTGTTTGAGGACAAGGAAAGGGAGATTGAGGAGCTTTGTTTCCAGCTTATTTTGGAATGCTCTCCATCATTGACGAAAAGAAATACTCCACCATATTTGGTAGAAGTAACACATGAGAGTGTGAGTAGCACTCATTATCTAAGGGAGTAGCCTCTTGTGATGATTTTGCATGAGGAGCAGTCCGAGTTGCAGGTGTTTGTGGATAGGTTTGACATAGAGGTTTTTTACTGTGCACCTATTTTGTATTTTAGAGTTCATGATCCATTTCTTGGCTTATATATAGAGAAGGTAGGTGATAATATTCCTAAGGGACCAACCAACAAGGAAGTATATGCACCAGTTGATTGGGGGATCAAGTATAGGACAGTTGTGGATACATCACTCTAGGATCCATGACTGGTTGATATTAGTGGAGTGATTGATATAGTGGCACATATAGGATACATGGAGGTACATGATGATACGAGAGTGTGTAGTGATGTACAATAATATACAACTATGTACGGTGGTGTACAATGTTTTTTTGGAGAGATTCCCCTAGGGAGACCTTTTGACATGGACTTTAGACATATCATGGAGTTTGGTTCACCCAAGATAAATGAGTGTAAGGATGAGCTTCATGGAGAGGAATATTCCTCAAAATTTGATCTTCGATTAGGATATCATCAGAGCATGGATGGAGAGAAGGATACCCATAGGATTGCTCTGAGATGTTACCTTGAGTTCTTGGTCATGCCATTGGGGTTAACCAATGCACCTAACACATTCCAGTCTTCCAGGAAGTGGCAACAACATCTAGTGTTATTTTATTATACCAATGGTATATTCAATAGGACACTGAGGGTTCACCTAAGTCAGATGAGTGAGGTAGGAAAGATTATAGCCATGCCATAGTTCTTTAATTTAGGCTATGTGGTCATATCATAGGAGGAGATCCAGATTGTATTGGATTAGTTCTCAAAGATGTCAGCTGATAGAGTGGTGGATGGAATTATCCACTACATAGGTCTCACACATGTATTTTCTGAGCCCAGGCTTAGGGAGAACATCATGAGGGCTATGTGCGATTCACCTTTGGTAGGGAATTTTGGGTACTTGTCTAAGTATGAGGCACCACAGGTGACAATACTATCTTTTAGAGAGGTGTTTAGACTCCACATATTACTTGGGTACATCGATGGTGATCGAGATAACATATTTCCCTGTATAGTTTGGCAGGAGATGAAAAGATTAGCAGAAACAACGTTGATTCCTAGTACCATATTTCCACAAGATGATGGCATACCAGGGACTTGGCTCATTGTGGCGTAGTAGCAACTGGTAGGTATTAGGAGTGGTGGACTTACAATTTGGTGGTGGGATCCATGAAGTCATGTAAGTGATATATTGATGAGGATGATGATCGATAGAGCCATGGCAGTGATTGGTCTGTTTTATTTTTGGGGTGTCAGTAGAGGTGAGGTTGATATTTACTCTATATGGTAGAACATGCTCTAGGTTGTTCATGGATTTACAAACTTAGACTTCACTGATACACCTTCGTAGGGATAGATTCATGATGGAGGTTTGAGTCCCTTCAGGGAGATCAAATTGGGTTTCCAGGAGAGGAGGACATAGACTAGGCGTTTTGGTCAGATCATGATTATCAAAGTGGTGCAACATCAACATAGTGGTACCTTTCCAGGATTACTTTGGGACCCTGGGATTACATTGCTTGATAGTTCAACTACTATTAGAGATGTGATCACCGATTTTCACTTTCCCTAGTTTACTTTTGGGTGGCTTAGGAGTGGTTTCTTGGAGGAGTGGTTGTTCGAGGAGTTGACCGATTTTATGCATCTTATGATAGCCTATCTTACCAGGGACCAACATATGGGTTCTTGTATCAAAATATTCCATATTAGTACCAGTATCAGAGAGTGCTTCGCATCATCCAGGAACATCCAAGATAGGTTCACATGGAAAGGTCTCATGGACAATGTAGGGGAGTATATGACTTGTCATCATAGCAGGTTGGGGCATATTCATTCCACTGGATGGATGAAATATTTGGATATGTCTCTAGTGATTGACCAGATAATATGCTTTCCAATGGTATCTTCTAAGTATGGGGTAGCACAAATGACAGAGCTATCTAGTCTGGGAATATATAGAGTCCATGAGAAGCCCGAAGTCATTGCCAATGACTTGGATATACTTTCTTTTCTGATATTTGGGATCAGGTATGACAGTGGATTTACAGGATGTGTCTTCAAAGGGTTTCCTATGCTAGTTATTATTCATGCTAATAGGTTCATCCCTTATAGGTATGTCAACATGGAGTTACATGGGAGGGGGATGTCAAGTGGAAATGATGGTTGGGTGACTATGATCAGAGTGGAGCAACATCAACGTGGTGGTTCCTTTCCAAGGATAGCTTGGGACCCTGGGATTTTAGTAGGAGACAATGCGATAATTGACACAAATTTGACAGCCAATTTTTACCTTAATGAGATTGGTTCCCTAGTAGAGCAGTTCCTTGATGGGTTGATTGAGTTGTTGTAGCACCAAGTGGCTTTACTTGTGGGTGGTTTTCAATAGACCTCAGATGTAAGTACATTACCAGACCATGTATTAACTGGAAGATGTTTCACATATTACAAGGTGGTTTAGGATCCTGGTATCATTTTCAGTTTCAATCTACCTCAATCGATGGAGCATTAGGTTGTGATAGAATTTCTCGAGGATAAGCAATATTTGGGAAGGGAGGATTTTTCATGTCCTCATTTTTGGATTTCCCTGTTCAACAGTGGAAATTACTTACATGGATTGTCAATGAAGAAAAATGGATTCAAAAGGGTTATTTAATGTCACTTAATTAGGAGATGTTATGTATTTAAAGTGAAATTAGGAAATAAAATAACTTTATATTAATAAGTCACTTATCCATTAGTAAAAGTAACTTTTAATCTTAAAGTGAAAGTGAAAAAGGGGACAAGGGTCATATTTGATTTAGTCAAAAAGGGGATAAGGGTTACATTTGATTTGGTCAAAAAGGGAAAGTTCTAGAAGGCATGGAGAAAGGATAAAACAAGGGGTAGAGCCTCACTTTGGGATTATAATTCAATATCTCATTTTGGAAGTGCTCTTGTAGCCATTGTTTCATTAGGGTTTAGAAAAACCCTTCCACTATTGGTTTGGTTTTGGTGGT
>CBVK0103500813.1:0-11190 GCA_900067695.1 Picea abies
AAAAAAAAAAAAAAATATATATATATATATATATATATATATATATTACTTTAATGTTAATTAAGTACAAAAAATGTGGGTCATAAGTTAAAAAATGGGACTCATAGCCTCAAGTGTCTATATACACCAATACAAAATATAATATAAAATCTATGCTTAGGGCCTTGCCCCCGCATGTGTGTCCTTGTAGTAGACTACGTCATTGGCTAGACATCGAAAGAGATGCACCTAGTCCCATGGAACACCAACTTCCTATCATTTCATCTACTCTGACATGCCCCCTATCTAAATCATTGATATCTGGTGTGTAAGATGATCCAAATTTCTCTAGACGTTCTGTAGAGTCCTCTCCATTCTCTCAACATCCCCGCCTGGCTACTCCATACCGTGTCCTCTGCGACCATGATGTGGGTATATATCATGCCTCCTCAGTCCAATGTCTACACATTCATAACATTTTGTTATATTTTTTTATCCTTGTCAAAAATATTTACTTTTGGTTTGTTTCATGAGAAGTTTATAAAATCAATAAAAATTAAATAAATTTGAAAATTAAAAAATATTGTTTACATATCTCGCTAAATGTGGAACCGGGTGGAAAAATCATGTTTGGATCCCTAGAGAGTTTATCCATTCATATGGATAGTCCTCAATCATTATGATTTGGCATTTCCACCAATCAAAGAAGGTGTTGTCAGAAGGATTTTTCAGACGCCCACCTCCTAGTCGTTGTATCATTGCAGACTATTGTAGAGTACATGGTTTGTGTAACCTATGTGGTGCCATAAAGACTCTCTATATCATCACATACACCCTCTCTAAGAAGAAGAAGGTGCATAAGATATTGTCATATCCAACATTTTTCATTTTCCCTTTCTTTCATTCAATGAGTTGCTTCTTCATGCTCTACACTAATTAGGTACTCCGGTCATAAATATATAGTCATAAGCATTCTATGGTATATAAAACTTATTTTCTACATGCTTGGTGTAATGATACATATCTTGCAGTCGTCGTGATGGTTTGTAAGATAAACTTTAGGCTGAGGCTCTCTATGTTGTGGATAGGGACCTGACTCCCAACCCGTTGTGTCCCTTGGGTACAATATAAGGAAATGTACTTCTCGATTGTCATGCTTATTCCTCCTCGGGTATGGAGGTTGTCCATGTTGTAACACTTACTTATATTGAGAGGGGGGGGTGAATCAGTATAAGACTATTTTTATTTTATTACACTATTTATTAATTTATTACTTTACCAGCTATAATCAATTAATGATAAATGTATACAATCATACAATCCACAGTATGCAAATATTTAACATGGAAACCCAAATGGGAGAAAACCACAAAACAATTCTTTTATAAAATCATGTAGGCACGAACCTATTGTTACAACGTTTACATGCACCAACCTACAAGGGACACCAATCCCATGATTTGGGCACCAAGTCAACACTTCATGTAGGTACCAACATACTACTGCAATATTTATAGGCACCAACCTACAAGAGACCAATCCCCTTAGTTGAGCGCCAACTCAACACTACCTGTAGGAATCTACCTAGAGCTACAATATTTGTAGGGACCAAACTATAGGAGACACCAATCCCCTAAGCTAAGAACCAACTCAACAATATGTAGGCACCAACCTACTAGAGACGCCAATCTCCTCAATCTGTCAATAATGTCAAATCTTCTCTTTCCCTCAATCCTTCACTTGCATAAAATTGTTTCTTTATCTTTGTATTTACAACACATTCTTTCATTTTGCAATCTTCCTGATTTCAGAAGCTCCTTATAACTTGCACCTCCCAACCACCCTTAAATTATTACATTATCTTCCTTTCATTCCCCGGGATCCTAGTACCTCATAGACTTAGAGCTTCTCTTCACACGATCCACACACACGAAATAGATTCGGGAAATGATGTTTATATAGCGCATGCTTCCATGGATTTTTCCACATAAAAAATATGTCCATGGGGTCGACTCCATATCTCCTCAAAGAAAATATATCAAAAATAATTTCTTTGTTCATGTTTCAAACCTTGATGCTCAGCAGTCGTCTAATCTAACCTTGATTTGATCTTGACCGTTGATCTTTTCTTATTCTCTATCTAATACAACACACACATTACCTCATTGTTCAGCACCCATTGGATCTAGTTCGTGATCAATTATCATTCTTTGATATCTTCTTAGCATATCGGGACCACCAGGTCACAAAGCATATCACTCAATACTCAGTAGTCATTGGATCTTCCTTTGAATTAATCTTGACCGTTGATCTACTCACTACCCTCCAAAACACACAATACTTCTTCAATGCTCTATAGTTTTTGAGACATCTTCTCAATTAAATCTTAGGCATTGATCTCATTCATCATCTATTAACACATGCAACATATCTTCAACGCTCAATGAACTCCCAATCTTTCTTTCAGATTTAATATTGACCGTTGGTCTGTTTACTATCCACCAAAACACAACATGCAATCAAAATGCAAAACCAATATCCAATCAGTCCTCAATTTAAATGTCGACCATATATTTTCTATCTCTATCCATCAGAACACTCAACACGACCCTGAAACTCGACAAGCGTCTGATCTGGACTTCAATTCAATCTTAGTAATCTATTTTTCATATTGATAGTTTACTTCATCATTTCTTCTATACCTACTTTTGCATCCTCCAAAATAAACCTCTGCATTCCACCGCACTTATTTTTCACCCATACTTAGAAAGTTTCTTATAATTCATCGTGCTTCGCAAGACCTCTTTGTCTTACTGATCTCGCATGCTTAGAATTTTTTTTATAATTCACCATGCTTCATGAGACTTCTCCATCTAACTGATTCATTCTTGATACTTATTCAATTTTTGAGATCTCATTGCAGGCCACGATGAATTTATGATTCTTCTATACATACACCTGAATCCAATTGTTTTGATCCATTCTTTATACTTAGTCAATTTTTGAGATCTCACCATAGGTCCACGCTCATTTCATTATTTCTTCACATACTCTCGATTCTCCGCCTCCCTGCAACAATACACTTTTGTCTCGATACTTAGTCAATTTTTTTTAAATCTATACACACACCTAAATCTATTTGTTGTGATCCATTGTGTTGATGTTGCAGATGAGATGGCTTCTACATGGACTTCACATTTCTACTGGATGATGTTGCATCAGTACATGTCCTGAAACATGGCACTGCATATGGCAGCTGTAGAGCTTCTTGTTATGGCATCGGCATGGTATTGACATGGAATCCCTCCTATGTATCACTCATCTTACTAAACATGTGGTGTTGATGTGGTATCTGATATTTCCCATTGGATGTCGAGCTCTAATACTTTGATATTAACCGTTGATATCTAGAGATAAACGGATAGGATTTATCCAATCCTGGGTCTACCATTCTTCACGAAAAATATCAACTTTGTGTGTAGGGTTTTGTGGCTTTCCAATTTTCATTCAAACTAAGTGATAACACCTTTTCATTATAAACCCTTTGAACATTATTTTCCCAACGAATGTGGGATAAATCCTTTATCGTTGTTTGCTACGTTTTTTTTGAAAGGATATTGTTTGTTAAGCTCAACGTTGCTTAGATCTACAACTGGGCCATCTCATTCTCCCCATACCTTTGTATGGAATTTAGAAACACATCGTGCCTTTGTTGGCCTGGTTAATTCGAGTGATTCCTCAATTTATTCTTTATCAAGGTCATTTCGTCCAACTTCATTTTCATTTTTCACAGTCATTCTACCTTCATACATAGCCTCATCACCACACAGAACCTCATCAATGCACAAATCATGGACACTTCCTCTGTATTTTTGGTCTAATTCTCTTTGGTTTTACCAGACTTCCCTCATCATTCACAATTCTCCCCCTACCTATGACATCAATGGCATCCATTATTGTCACATTCATGTCTACCTTTGACATCAATAACAACACATTGTCCAACAAACTCTCCCTTTGTCATTGATGGAAATAACCCTTGGTCAGTTTTGATTTGCTACAACCATATATGTTTTCTATGTATTTCTTTCTACAAATATCCCCCTTTATTTTTACTCTCCCCCTTTGACATCAATGGAAAAGGGATTTATCCCCCTTACATTGTACTTTTTATTCTAAGTTATGCAACCAACAACCTTCTCATCTTTCTACAACTCCCCTTGAGATTGGGATCCTATTTTAGTTCTTTAGTGATTGGATGGCATAAGTACCAACCTCAATTTATGTCTAGATACTCAAATACTTATCTAGGAAGAGGTTTTGTAAAGATTTCAGTAACATGTTCCTTTGTGCCAATATATTCTAGCTTGACATTTTGTTTTGTGACTTTCTCTCTTAAGAAATAATGTTAGATTGGAATGTTCTTTGTCTTCTAATGCATGACAATATTATTGGAGATATTTATTGCACTAGTATTGTCACATAGTATTTATATTGGTTTATTATACTCTACATGAATATCCTTCAACAATTGTTTCATCCAAAGGACTTATGTACAACATGTTGTTGCTGCAATTTATTTTGCTTCTATTGTGGATAGGGAAATTGATGATTACTTCTTGTTGAGCCAAGACACTAGACTATTTCCCAGAAATAATGCTCCACCACTGGTCTTTTTATATCATCCACACTACCTTCTCAATATGCATCTGTGTAAGATGTTAGAGTAAAGTATTTTCCTATGGGATACCATAGACCAAATTCCAACATGCCTTTCAGATTTTTGAATATTCTTTTGACTACCTACACATGTGTTTCCTTTGATGCATCTTGAAACCTTTCAACTAACCCTATAGTTTGCATTATATCTATCCTTGAAGTTGTCACATATAGTTGGTTTCCTATCATTGATCTATACATAGTTTGATTAGCTTTCTTTGATTCATCCTCTTAACTTAATTTACAACCAATGACCATGGGTGTGTTGACATGTTTGCAGTCTTCCATTTCAAACTTCTTCAACATCTCCTTGATGATTTCTTCTAAGAAATATATATTCCTTTGTTCGTTTGAGAACTATGCAAACCTAGGAAGAAGGAAAGTTATCAAAGCATATACATCTCAAATTCTTTTTTCATTTTTTCTGAAAACTTTTGGCTCATTCTATCAACATTAATTCCAAAAATGATATCATCCACATAAACTACAATGATTAACATCTTTGCATTGTCTATTTTGATGTAAATATTTATATCTGTTGTTCCTCTTTTGAAATCTTGTTGTTGCAAGTACTTGTCAAGTCTTCAATACCATGCTCTATGAGCTTTCTTTATTCCATAAAGTGATTTCTTCAATCTAAAAACATAATATTCATTATCTAACAATAAGGATCCTCCAGGATGTTCAATGTACACTTCTTCATCTAAATCTCCATTCAAGAATGTTGACTTGACATCCATCTAATACACCTTAAAATTCATGAATCTTATTGATCTGAAAATCCTTAGATACCACATATTCCTTTAAAATATACCTGTGAGCATCTAACCTGATTCATAATTAATTCTTGATCATATTAAGGTGTTTTGCAGAAAAATGATGATGTGCTCCTTATCCAAAAAATCATAAGTTGGTGATTAATTTGAAGATTTATGAGATGACACAACATAAAATAAAAGAACTCAAATGACATATATTGATGACATGAATTACTTCATCTTCAAGTCCTCTTTAGATAGTAAGATTTCTCTTCACCATCTCAAAATGCCAAATTATATTACAATATGGACTTACAAAAATCCAATTTTATGGACTCTCTTTAATTCCCCTGCTCAAACCCAAAGAATGATTTCATCATTGAATTCCTTGCGAAATTATGATAAAAATGAGTACAAATTCGACCATATTCTGAAGTGGCTCAATGTTACCCTCTTTATAAGCCAAATGAGGACTTATGATGCTCATTAATGGAAATATAGAATACGGCTTTTACAAATGACCTATGGTCATAAGACATACCTCAAATTCATACTCCTCTTGAGAAAATGAGAAAAATGAGTATAAAGTTGCCTATGTGCAGTCAACATACGTCATGGCATGCATATCAAGACAATACCATACTTGGCTTCTCTTCTTGCATGCAAATATAGGCATTTGTATGTTCTTGGGATCCATGTTGACCTCAAACTTCCTTCCTATCTCAAACTTTGTGTTCTCTTGTTCCTTGCACCCATAAATATGTTGTGGGCCCTTAACCTCCATCGAAAACATGGGGTTGGAATTAACTTTTTGGTTAGGCGAGTTCCCAACAAACCCACACCCATAGCAGAATTGGTTGGGTCATTGGCATATTATATAGTGGGTTGCAGGGTCAAACCCCATCGACCATAATATATATATTATTTTAGTTGTATTTTTAGTTGGACATATAAATATGCCCCTGTGAATATATATTATGCGGTTAGCGTATAGTTTGAACGCCCCATGGAATGTGGATGTGGTTACATGGAACTTCTAAATGAACTAGGGGTTGAGGGCTTAGGTCCTAGGCCCTTTTTCCACCAATTAAAACCTTTACCAAACTTCAATTAAATTTCCACCACTTATGGTTAAGTAACATTGGTGTGGTGTATTGGCAACAAAGGTTTGTATAAGGTTATAGGAGGTCATGAGTTTAACCCCCGTCGACTCCTATAATTTTGATAAACACTAACCATTAATGGCCAATGGGAGGCTACCACATGGCATCCTCTCATTGGTCTATCTCTACCACTTGTCAATACACGATTGGTCTGCTTGGACTGCCAAGTCACTTTTCCAACTACACATGCCACATCACCTACTTTCCATGTGTCACCATGTGAGGTCACCTACATCAACAGTCTATGGCTTATATGGTCATACCACATGTCACCCTTGTAGTCATGACACGTGTCACCTTTGACCCTTTGACTTTTTCCTTTTTTTCCTACTTTGACACAAACTTTGACCAACCATATCTTTTGCATATGAACTTTGTTTGAGGTGATTTTTACACCGTTGGAAAGCTATCACCAAGCTCTACGCATTGATGGTGTTTTCAAAATAATTTGAGATGATTGAATTTTAATCATTTATAAATCCTTATGAACCTCTATGAACATTCTAGATCTTCATGAACATTTTGTAAATGTTCTGGATCCTCCAAGATCACACCTTTCAACTGAAGAACTTTTGGACCTCCAAAAATATATATATCCAACAAATTAGTGATGATAACCCTAATTCACTCTTCCACCTTATTGAAATGCTCTTATCCAATAACTTCGTGATAAATAAAGTATATATATCCAACAACTTAGTGATGATAACCCTAACTCACTCTTCCACCTTATTGAAATGCTCTTATCCAGTAACTTAGTGATAAAGCTTTTTCACTCTTCCACCTTGCTGGATATTCTAGAACTCAATCTTCATATTGGATCTTAGATTTTAGGTATTAGATCAGTGTACTTCTGTCTACTTCTGAAATATGGCTCTAACTCTAGCCTCTAGCACTGTCACTAATAGAATACAACTTTGGTTTTGGCTCATATATTCTCTAATAAAAAAATTCATGTTTATTTAATCTTTGTAATACCTTAATCCTATATTCAACATCCACTCCCATCTCCTATTCTACTGAAGATAGTCTGCCTCAGCCAATATGAAACCAATTTGAATGTTGATCTATTCCTTTCCCTTTTGGAATCATTGTTCTTGTATTGTTGATGTATTTTTAAGAGTCTTTGAATGAATTCCATGTCCATTCCTTTTCTCCTACCTTGAAAACATTTCTACTTGTATTGTCATCATCTGTGCTTGAATTCCTTCTTCTCAAGTTATACATCCATACGAACATGACATAGTATTTTGAAGATGCTTATATCATATCTCTTTACAAGTATATATCTATTATTTCTTTACAAAAAGGATTATTTCTCATTTACCAGCTCTAGGAATTTTTACATAACTTCGATGTTCTTCCCGCTTTTGATCTACTTGTTCCAACTTCCTGCATCCTTGTTTTCCTTATCCTTTGGTACTTTATAATAAGAATGTTGACTTAGACAATTTGATCCATATGTATCCCTTTAGTTGATAACAAAACAATACAATAGTCTCTCTTGTTGTTGAAAGGCTTAGAAATCTCTATAAGATCCTTCTCACTCCTTTAACAAAGTGGCCATATAGAAACCCTTTTACAAGATTTCTCTCACTTCAAACAATATGTAAGGTGGCTATATAGAAATCCTTTTACAATATTCCTCTCACTCTTAATAACATATAAGGTGGCAATATGTAAACTCTCTTACAAAATTCCTCTCACTCTTATCAATATATAAGGTGGCAATATAGAAATTTTATAGAAATCATCTCACTCTTATAATCTACAATGAGTGGCCTACAAGCCTTCTAAATATCATCTCACTCTTATAATCTACAATGAGTGGCCTACAAGCCTTCTAAATATACTTTAGGAGATATATACATATGCATATTAGCTCACATTTTAAAAATATACATATTTACAATGAAATATTTTCCGATGGATGGTTTATTCATGGACTCATCCTCCCCTTGGTACTAGAAGGAGTCTCACAACTTCCTATATTTGAAAATGCCAATGACATTGATGTTGAATCTGACATAGAATCTGATGTTGAATCCAAGAAACCATTATACCAAATGATAGGTCTTCCCGGTAACCTATATAACCTCTCCTTGTGAACACCAAGCACTATTGTTGTGTCTTGAGCAGTTTCCCTTGAACACACAAGTACCTGGCCATTCTGGAATGTGACTGCATAACCTTCATCTTCAAAATACACAATTGAGAGTAGGTTTAATTTCAAATATGAAGCATATAACATATGATATATTCCTAGAAATCCTCCTAAATCGAGAGGGAATATTACATATCCATACCCTCTTATTTCTTATCTGGTGTTAGTTCCATATCCTACATAGAAATATGTGTCGGACTCTGAGAAAGTCATAAATATTGATCTCATCCCGGTCATGTGGCGAGATGAGCCATTTTCCACAAACCATTCCTCAATGTTTTCATATATCACTTTGTTAAGACCAACCATTAGGAAGTATTCTTTCTCAAATCTTTCAGTAAGATTATTAACTTCATATGGGGTTGTTGCTTGTCTTCTTGAAAGTGTCTTCACATATTTCTAGTGTTTCTTCGGACATAAGTGTGGATAAAGTTTCCATCACTTCTTGATTTTATGTCCACTCTTATCACAATAAGAGAAGAGTGTCTTGTTCCCATCTTGGAACCACAATCCCTTCCTATTATTCCCCCTTTTCCTCTATTTTGAGAAATGACCTTTACCTTTAACCTTCTTCTTGGATGGTTTTTCTTGCACTAATTTTCTTCTTCGACACTTCTCCATATCATGGTTACTAGTTTCACAGGAAGCACATGGATACATAGACCATTTACCAGTGAGAAACATCTTCATTCCTTCTTTAGAGTGCACATCTTTCTTTGGATATGTCTTACACATGTTACCTTTCTCTAGAATGGAAGGTAAGACTAATTGTTTATGAAGGACCTCTTCATCTGAAGTTCTCTTTGTTTCAGACATCTTCGATCACTCTCCATCCTGACGAGAAAAAAAATAATATGAGGACTCATCCTTATCGATCATTCCTTTTGAAAGATATAGTCCCTTTTTGCATTGAAGACTTTACATTCTCAGCCAGCCAATCATCATGGATTGATTTTGATGGTGCCAATATCTGATCCTTGGTCTACAAATCCCTTTCCAACTCATCAAAAATACCTCTATGTAATTCCTCATGACATATCAGTCGGTCTTGCAACCTCTGCTTATCTTCCCTAAGAGTTTGCAACTACATCATTAAATCATAATTCTCCTTCTAGATTTCTCAATCAATATTCATCTACAACCTCAACTTCATGAGAGATTTACTCATTTTATCTTCTTGATAAGAGTCTTCAAAATATTCACCAACTTAAGTCTTGGATATTGTCACATCAACAACTTGCAAATTCATGTCAAACCTAGCTTTGATACCACTTGATTTGAAAATACTTAGATACCACTTATTCCTTTAAAATATACATGTTAGCATCTAACCTGATTCAGAATTAATTCTTGTCGTATTGAGGATTTTTTTGGAAAAATGATGGTGTGCTCCTTATCCAAAAACTCATAAACTGATGATTAATTTGAAGATTTATGAGATGACACAATAGAAAATAAAAGAACTCAAATTACATATATTGATGACATGTATTACATCATCTTCAAGTCCTATTTAGATAGAAAGATTGTTCTTCATCATCTCAAAATGCCAAATTACATTACAATATGGACCTTCATCATCTCAAAATGCCAAATTACATTACAATATGGACTTACAAAAATCCAATTTTATTAATTCCTCTTCTCAAACCCAAAGAATGAACTCACCGTTGAATTCCTTGCAAAATTATAAGAAAAATGAATATAAAGTTGACCATATTCTGAACTGGCTCAATGTTACCCTCTTTACATGTCAAACAGGGCATTATGGCACTCATTAATGGAAATATGGACTAATACTTTTAAAAATGACCTATGATCATAAAAATGACCTCAAATTCATACTCCTCATGAGAAAATGAGAAAAATGAGTATACAGTTGCCTATGTGAAGTCAATATACCTCATGGCGTGCATATCGAGACAATACCATACTTGGATTCTCTTCTTGCATGCAAATATAGATGTGTGTACATCCTTGGGATCCATGTCGACCTCAAACTTCGTTCTCATCTCGAAATTTGTGTTATATTGGTCCTTACACCCATAAATAGGCTGAGGGCCCTTGACCTACATATGAACTTAGAGTTGGCATTAAAGTTTTGGTTAGACGGGTTCCCAACAAACCCACACCCATAGTGGAATTGGTTGGGTCATTGGCATATTATATAGTGTATTTTTGGTTGGACATATAAATATGCCCCCACGAATATATATTATCTAGTTAGTACATATAGTTTTAACTACAACAAATTTTGCCTCACTCCATGTATCTTGCTTGAATGGCCTTCCATTTCCCTCTGCAGACTTGAAGTACCATTTTTGTTCACTCCAGAGCCAAAAATGCACATTTTTATACATATACACTCCCTATCAGTTATACAACAAGCGTATATGCAAGTTGCTCC
>CBVK0103500814.1:0-14771 GCA_900067695.1 Picea abies
CCTATCAGTTATACAACAAGCGTATATGCAAGTTGCTCCACTACAACCCATGTACATTGGGTTTGGTGCTCAAAAATTAAAAATTATTTCAAGTTTCCATGCCATGTCACAAAATCCATGATCCTTGACCTTCCATATAATGGAAAAGCTCTAAATCAGCCCTTCAGTTCTATCTCAAGGCCATAAATTGAGCCATATCCAAGCCTTGAATAAATTCAACAATTCAACTTTGAGAGCAAAGACACTCTGGAGTAATTTCACTTCATATTGAGTTTTCATCCCTTTGCCCTTGAAAATCTAAACTTCGTGTGTTCAACACCCAAGCTCTTCCTTCTTTATGATGGAGAACCTCATTGACTCCTATATATGAGCTTTCCTTTGTGGAGGATTGAAGTGGTGGAGGCCTAGCTCGAGGGACTTAGTTTATTGGTTCAAATGTTTGCCATTACAGAAGTTTTTCACCTATGTATTTCTACTGAGTATTTTAATAGAAATATTATTTTCTCGTCCAATTGATATCTTGCAAATATTTGAATTACTATTCCATGGGTGTATTTGTCATGTATGTTAATGTATTATGCTAATTCATATGCTGAAATCATATATTATCACCATATTCTTTTGTATCTTCGTTGTTGAGGACAAGTTGCAGGTATAAATCTTTGGGTCACGTGCTCAACGCTGATCTTCTTTGAACATCCGGACAAGGTAGGATTTTAGCCTTGTATTTTTAGCATTTCATTTATATAGCATATTTGAGATTAGAGTTTATTTATGGGTGTCATTCCATTTGTTGTGGTTTACCCCTAGCCATAGAGATATTTTTCCCATAACATGAATTCCCCATGGAATGTGGACATGGTTACATGTAACTTCTAATAAAGCCAGGGGTCAAGGGCTTGGGCCATTTCCCCTTTTTTCCACCTATTAAAACCTTTACCAAACTTAAATTAAACCGCCACAACTTAACAAAGCTTTGTATAAGGTTATAGGAGGTCGTGGACTCAACCCTCGTCGACTCCTATAATTTTGATAACCACAAATGATTAATGGCCAATGGCAGGTTTCCACATGCAATCCTCTCAATGGTCTATCTCTGCCACTTGTCAATATGTGATTGGTCCACTTGAACTGTCATTTCACTTTGCCAACTAGACATGCCACGACACATGTCTACTACGTGTCACCATGTGAGGCCACCTACATTAGCAATGTATGACATTTATGGTAATGCCACATGTCACCCTTGCAATGGTGACACATGTCATCTTTAATTTGACCCTTTGACTTTTTTCTTTTTTCCCTAGTTTGACTCAAACTTTGACCATCCATGTATTTTGCATACGAACTATGTTTGAGGCAATTTTCATGTTGTTGGAGAGATATTGTCGAGCTCTATGCATTGATGGAATTTTCAAGAGCATTTGATATGGTTGAATTTTTAGCATTTATGAATCCTTCTAGAACTCTGTGAGCATTATGGATATTCCTGGACCTTCTGTGAACATTATGGATCCTTTTGGATCACTTGCAAATGCCAAAAAGATTATATTGGCTTCTATTCTTGCAACAAGAACAAAAGTTTCTTCAAATTCAATACCTTCTACTTGAGTATACCCTTTATAGACCAGTCTTCTACTTGAGCTTTTAAACTGATGATGATTTTCTCAGTTTCATCAAAACTTTATCTTATATAGAGCATTTATTTTCTACACTTATTCGTTGATCCTTTTGTAGGTGTTTCTTGTTCCTCAGTCTCTTTATTTCAGTTACAACACATATGAGCTCTCCTTCAAGATCTACTTCTGCATTAATATCGAGATTGTCTTCTTTTGTTGAGTCTACATTTTCATTTTCTGGGACATCAATCTATGTTTCTAGAACCATCAAGAGAATTTTGTATATTTCATTGTCACTATCATCAGACAAGTTGGTGTCTTCATTGGTATATAGATTCTTCTTTTGTCTATAGAACGTTCTCCTCTTTTCATTGTTACCCTTCTTGTACCTTTTGAAACTAGAATCTTCTTTTACATTGTTGTTTCTATTCTCTGCATAAGGAAATTTAGCAGCAAAGTGTCCTCCTTATCCACAATTAAATAATTTGAAGGGAAGCTTGCCTTTTTATTTGTGTGTTCCTCTCTTGAGATTTCTGAGAAAGTTACCTTCTTCTATATCCTATTCACTATCTAAGCTATCATTTATTTTGTATTCTTTTGTCTTTATCTTCTTTTATGCCTTGAAAGTTGCTTCCTTCCTTGATGGATTTGCTGGCTTATCCTGTTGTATCCTCATTTCATATGCAGTGAGGATTCCTTGTAACTCATCCATTGTCAGATTGTCTAATTCCTTTATTTCTTCAATAGAATATATTTTGGGATTAAATCTTGAGGGAAGTTACCTAAGAACTTTTTTCACATTGATGGTTTCTTTAACCTCTTCACCCAGCTGTACTCTAATGGTGTTTACAATCTCATATACATGAAGGAAATAGGTTGTGATATTTTATTATTCATTCATCTTAAGGGTCTCAAATTGTCCTCTATGGTTTTTGTAGTTTTTCCTTCTTTACCTTGTCATCCCCTTCATATATATTATGTAACTTGTCTCACATTTCTTTTTTTGAATGACAATGTGTGACTTTGACAAATAATAATTCTTCCATACTGCATAGAATTGCATTCATGGCCTTAGAATTATTTACACTGAGCCTCTTTCCATATGTATCTATAGGTGGAATTTTTGGGGTTATGTAACCATTCTCAAATGCACTCCAAATGTCAAACCCAAGTGCCATCAAATAGGGTTTCATTCTTATGCTTCATAAGACATAATTTTATCCATAAAAAAATGGAGCTTTGTTTTTGGAAAGATCTTCTTGTTTATCCATTTGTGTCATAGGGATTCACCTTCCAGTGGTTAGATTGTTTCTGAAGGAACCTGGATCTAAAGGAAATTGTTGGAACACTTACTTATACTGAGAGGGGGGGCTGAATCAATATACGACTATTTTTTTTTCTTACAATATTTATCAATTTATTACTTTACTAGTTATAATAAATTAATGATAAATGTATACAACCATAAAATCCATAGTACACAAAGATTTAACGTGGAAACCCAAATGCAAGAAAACCACAAAACAATTATTTTATAAAATCGTGCAGGTACCAACCCATTGTTACAATGTTTGCATGCAACAACCTGCAGGAGACACCAATCCCCTTAGTTGAGCACCAAATAGGCACTTCATGTAGGTACCAACGTAGAGTTTCAATATTTGCAGGCACCAACCTGTAGGAGACACCAATCCCCTTAATTGATCACCAACTCAGCACTTCATGTAGGCACCAACCTACAACTACAATATTTGTAGACACCAATTGTTGGCATAGGGGCAACCCCAGGGTTCAACGCTCAAGAGCGCACCAAGAAGCCCTAACTACTGGCCCTTTCGGCAACAATTGTGAAGCAGATGTAGTTTCACCCGAAGTAGCTATGGGGGGGTTGTAGGACAGAGATGTCTACAACCAGGGGAATATCAAGTGGATCTTAACACAATATAGTGCAGTGTACCTAGCTCACTTATCCCTAAAATATACTCCACATTCTATAGATCTGATCTAATACAATAATGCAATAACAATATATCAAAGACAAAGATAAAGCATCAATCATACACACATAACACATACAATAATGCAATAACAATATAACAAAGACAAAGATAAAGCATCAATCGTACACACATAACACTAGGTATATGTGGTTCACCCTCTCTCTAGGGCTACGTCCACATAATTGTGCTTATGATATATTAAGGTAAAGCTTATAGTTCTTATATTCACTCTTTGCTAGCAAATCTTCTTCTTCTTCTCTCTTTCTCTCCCCCTCCTATGCACCCAGCTCAAGATCTTACAATGTCAAAAGGCTCTTCCTCTTAGCCCTTCTCTCACTCACAATACAATATTCTCTCAATGAACAACAATCAATAACAATTCTAAACAACAGTACCAACTTCTACCAACCTGACCTAGGTCCTCTTGACCTTGATTTATACATTACAATTCTTCACCGATGGACTTAGGTCAAAACCTAGGTGCCAAAACACTAAATACCAAAACCCTAGGTGTCTAAACCTAGGTCAACTTGACACGCTTTTCCCGAGCTTCGCCAACCTGTCTTTCCTTTCTTCCTATGCAGTGCTAACGGTGGATTTTCCCACTATCTAAGTTTTCCTCAATCCATGTACCTTTCTTATCTATCATCCCTGATCTCCTCATCCAACAGCTAGATTTATTGGTCTTTGCTCCTTATTTTATGCTCTTTTTCTTACTTTGATCCAATAACAGTCATTGTGTCTCCCGCGAAGTTTGCATTTTACCTCTTCTTCCTTGATCTTCGCTTGATTCCATACCCGAGGGCCAACAGTGGGTCTTTAGGAAAAAATTGAACGAGGATGGACAGGTTAACAGGAACAAAGAAAGATTGGTATGCAAAGGATACTCTCAAGTTGAAGGTATAGTTTTTGAAGTGATGTTTTCCCCAGTTGCCAGGATGGAAACAATCAGACTAATATTATCTTAT
This sequence comes from Picea abies, assembly GCA_900067695.1. Lineage (NCBI taxonomy): Eukaryota > Viridiplantae > Streptophyta > Pinopsida > Pinales > Pinaceae > Picea > Picea abies. The sequence goes on from CBVK0103500814.1 coordinate 4,588, forward strand.
GCATGCTCTAAGAATATTAAATTGTATCATATGGACGTGAAATCATCATTACTAAATGAAGATCTAGAAGAAGAAGTCTACGTTGAGCAGCCAGAAGGATTTCAGTTATCAGAGAAGGAAACTTTTGTTTTCATATTGAAGAAGGCTTTATATGGTCTCAAACAATTCCCTGAAGCATGGTATTTGAGACTGGACAGATACTTACAACAACAAGGGTTCAAGAAAGAAAATGTATACAACAATATTTACATAAAGGTGGATCGAGACAGTATATTTATTATTGAAGTCTATGTATATTACATTATCTCTGGAAGCGAGGATGATAGTATGAGTCATAAGTTTTCCAAAGACTTGAAGCACGACTTTGAGACGTCTTTGCTTGGTGAGTTAACCTTCTTTTTGGGACTATAGATATGTCATAGAAAAAAATATATCTTTATCTCTTAGGAAAAGTATATCAAAAAAATGTTGAAGAAGTTTGGAATGACATATTGAAAACCAATCGGTACTCGTATGCAGACAAGTTGCAAGTTAAGTAAGGATGATGATTACAAGGATGCAGATCAAACACAGTATAGATCGATGATTGGTAGCTTACTTTATGTGACAGCTTCTAGACCGAATGTGATGTAGATAGTTGGACAAGTTGCAAGGTTTCAGGCAGCACCAAAGGAATCACATGTTTTGGCAGTAAAGAGGATATCCAGATATCTCAAAGGTACATAAGATTTTTGTTTATGGTATCCGGAAGGGAAGGATATATTTCTTGTTTCCTACATAGATGTGTTGACAATTAAAATCACAACGAAGTTTTGCATGCAAAGTGTTGCTAAAGCCTATTATTATAAAAGATAAATAATACTAGTAGGTGGGACCCCCTTGTAGATTGGAGATAGTATATGGCTCTTATTTGATGTTTGTGCCACTGTCTAACACTACTTACATGGTTGATGAGATCTTGTTTTTATTAGCAATGGATTGGGCTTATTATGTGTTGGTTCTATGTGTGACAAGTAAATGATGAATAAGGCATGTTATGTTCTAAGCTCTAATTTTTTGTTACGTAAATGATGAATAAGGCATGTTATGTTCTAAGCTCTAATTTTTTGTTACAACGGCCTATGTTATTCATTGATACCATTACTATCTATTCTTGGGACACCTGCACAATAGACATGTTAGTGACAATACATAAAGAGAATTTGGAAAAAGGCAAAAGCAATATAACAAATGCAAAAGGTAAAGGGATCTAACTATGCAAATACACTACACTACATGCATGAAGGTTAAAATGATTATGGTTAAATCCTAGTAATCAAGTTAATGGTTATGCGATTTGATTGAGTTATATGAAGTGGTGATTTATGTTATGGCATAAGTTTGATATGGGTCGTGCTATTGGTTTTAGTGGGTGATGGTTTCGATACATGGTTTAATTAATTGAGTTAATGGGAATCTTGTTGGCATGTACAAATGAATTAATGGACTTGGGATGGAGGCAACATGCATTTATTGCACGTCACCCGTACTCCCTCCACTGGTTTCCACCCTAATCAGGCTATTGTTCAACTGTGTTGTTGTGGTTATGCTCTAAATTTCAAGCAAAGGGAGAACCGCTTGGCCAACTCACATTTTAAGGTGCTTTGATTACAAGTATGTCTTCTTCTTTTTTCCATCCATGAGTCTGCTCTATTTATGAAGTAGATATTGGCTCAGATGTATGGGTTTGTGTTTTTCCTTAAGTATGGCAACTGTGTAAAATTGTCTTTATTTATACATTACAATAACTCACCGACAGCCTTAGGCCGAAACCTATGTGCCAAAACCCTAAATACCAAAACCCTAGGTGTCTAAAACCCTAGGTCAACTTGACCCGCTTTTCCCAGGCTTCACTAGCTTGTCTTTCCTTTCTTCCTGCACGGTGCTAACGGTGGATTTTCCCACTATCTGAGTTGTCCTCGATCCATGTACCTTTCTTATCTTTCATCCATGATCTCCTCATCCAACGACTAGCTTTCTTGGGCTTCGCTCCTTCTTTTCTTCTCTTTTTCTTACTTCGACCCAATAATAGTCACCGTGTCTCCCACGAAGTTCGCATTTTACCTCTTCTTCCTTGCTCTTCACTTGATTCCATACCCAAGGGCCAACACCAATCTGCATGAGACCCTAATCCCCTTAGTTGAGCACCAACTCAACAATATGTAGGAAACAAGGTATTGGAGACACCAATCTCCTAAATCTCTCAATAAAGTCAAATATTCTCTTTCCCTCAATCCTTCACTTTCATAAAACTACTTATATGTCTCTATTTCCACAACACATTATTTTAGCTTACAATCTTCTTGATTTCTTCAGAAGTTCATTAGACCTTACACCTCCCAACCACCCTTAAATGATTTCAACATCTTCCTTTCATTCTCTAGTGTCCTCAAACCTCAGAGCCTCATAAATTCTCTTCACATGATCCACACACACTAAACAGATTTAGGAAATGATGTTTATATATTCCATGCTTCCATGGATTTGTCCACATAAAAAACATGTCCATGGGGTTGGCTCCAGATCTCCTCAAAGAGGGGCTATCAAAAATCCTTTCTATGTTCACATTACAAACCTTGATTCTCAACAGTTGTCCAATATAACCTTGATTTGATCTCAACCGTCGATCTTTTCTTATTCGTTGTCTAATATAACACACAAATGACCTCATTGCTTAGCACTTGTTGGATATGGTTCCTAATCAATTCTCATTTTTTGATCACTTATTAGCATATTACAACCATCGGGTCATACAAAATATCACTCAATACTCAACAGGCACCAGATCTATTAGAAATAATCCTAAGTCCTAACTAGACCTTAACAACTAGTTACTTATGATACGATTATGGGGTCATTATATTGAGTTGTATTATTAATGTACCATTGATGTACATATGAAATTGACTTGTCTTGGTGCCTTTTCTTCCCATGTTCTTTTCCTTCTTGATTTTGTTCGTTATTTTAATTTCTTTCCTATATTCTTGCTCTTATTTATGTCATGTGGTATCAGAGCATTGTGATACCTATGTGCCTGTGAATGAGTTTGAAGGATAAGGTTAATTTTTCCTGTGTAATACTTCTAACATATACAAATTCTAATAAAGGATGAATAATTCAATATGTTTTTGGGTGATCTCAGAGAGGAAATCATAAAGGACTATATTTTCTACCAATCCAAATTAGAGGTCATCGATTATGAAACCAGTCGAGAGTATAAGAAGGAATAAAAGATAGCAGTGTGTACAAAAGTTATAGCAATGTTTTTGTTTGATGAAGATGGCGAGAGAGTGACTCTTCCTGCTATCCCCCCGCGCTTGGTCTAAAAGCATAATACGGATGATAGGTTTGTTGGATTTTCTGGTATGATTTTCTAGTATTGGTTATAGTTGGTGGTGAATCTATCTACATGAGATGTGTTTTATCATGTGTTCCTTTCTAGGTTTGTTTGGATGGTCACATGTATGCTAGTGTTGATTTCCATGGCCTTGGATAAGCATTTTCAATGACATATGGCATGGATGTGCCATCAAACTTTGTCAAAATTCCTCTAATTTATCTTCCACTGGAATTCTTCCAGATATTTGTATTATTATATTATTCTTGGGTAGCGATAGATATTGTTAGCCAAAAAAAACTATCCATGGTATGGACCAAATACCTTGTTGAATGTAAAAGTTTGATTTATTTGCTTGTTAGAAATATTTTGAAAAATCGTAACTTCTCACTGGAAGTCATTGCAAGTTACACTTGAGGTGCATTGTTGCTCAATTCCTTCTCACTAAATGACCTGCAATGAAATAGAAATTGAAAATTGATGCCTTGGTCCTTGTCGTAGCGGACCGACATTTTTGTTGAAATCTTAAATAATGGATGAAGAAGATCAATTGAAGAAACCTAACATATTGTCAGGTAATTGAAGGAGGGTTTGGAAATGGTGAAGAACAAGGGTTCCAATTTGAAATTATGTGTTCTCGCTCGTATTCTGAGTGCCCTACGCTCCTGCACTTTTTTTTTTAGAGGATTACTCTTTCTAGTTTCTTTATATTCTCTTCTTGTTTCTATGACCAGAAGACTCCATGCTTAAATGCATTGAATGCCTCTACAAATTCATGGAATGAAGAGTATTAGAGCTCATTATTCCTATTCTCTTCCTCGGGCGGAAGGCCTTGAATTCTCCTCAATATTTGAGGAGGTAGGTTAGCCACTTTGAGTGATCATCTCCCGGTGACAATCGACGTGCCTTCCTAAATTTGAAACTACGTTCACCAAACATACTGCTACAAATCCCTAAAATACAAGACAAACACAAACAATTTTATCAATATTCTGATTCAAATGGATTAATTCTTGGGACCAGAATAATGAAAATGTGGGCTCAGGCCCTTCCAAACAAATGAATGGGTTGATTAAGTCTCATGGACCCATGCACAAAGGTATGATAGGAAGTTTTCATGTTCTCCACAGATCCACCTTATCCGGTGTAAGTACCCATGTTTTGTGGGGCACCCTCCAGCAGTACTTTGGCACAGGGGCAGACCCAAGGTTCAACGCTACAACAATGCACCAAAAAAACCCTAACTATCGGCCCTTTCAGCAACACCTGAAAAGCATATGAAGTCTCACCCGAGGTAGAGGCAGGGGTGGTTGTAGGACTTAGGTGTCTACAACCTTAGCTGGGACACAGATCTGTGATTGTAATACTTAACAAAGCACATATCACCAATAGTTCATCAATATTTAACCACTATATACTCTGTAGATAAAATAGAGCATCACATCATTCATTCATATCTGATGTATCTAAGCACTTATCATAGAGAAGTAGGTTGGATCTAATAGATTCAGGCACTAGCACATTCATATAATTCATATATAACATCCGTGTACATCATTAGCACAAAGCATAAACAGATCTATCTATCTATATCAAATCACTTAGCAAGTAAATACATAAACACATAAACACATTGCACAAATCATAGCAACACAACATGTACATGGTTCACCCCCACCCTAGGTCTACGTCCACCAACTCTTCTTCTTTATTATCTTATGTTAATCAGTTACATGCATAGAGCCTCAAAACCCTACTCCGCATAGGATAGGAGATTTGCACAGCTCGCTAGATCCTCCTTCCCTAAGTAGATCTAAGAACACAGCCTTCAACAACCTCTTACAATTACTTGCACTTATCTCTACAAGTCTCACACAGTATGCACAGAGCACTTACAATCCTTCAATCACATAAATCTAGCACTTAGCCATTCGTAACTACTCTCTTCTTACATTGCCTAGACATCTATTTATACTTTGAAAAATAGGCCTAAACATGGGCAAACCTATGGGCCAACATCCCATACCCATTACATAATCCCAAATCCCAAAAATGACCCAAAAGGGGGCCGAGATCCCACGATCTCTGCTTCATCTTATGCTCCTCCTTCAACAGGCTATCGAAATCCCAAAATAGGTCAAAATTGACCAAGGATATCCCAAAACTTGGTCAAGGGCCAACAGGCCCCCAGTACTCACCTGTGACGCGTCCCGAGTCACTCTGATCTGGGTAGTTCTGCTTCGAAATCCTCGAGCTTGGCTCGATATGTTTCTACTTGTTGTTGTGCCATGGCTTCTTGTGCAACGAACTCTTGGATGACTACCTCATTCACAGGTCCCTCTAGCATTCCATAGCAAGGGATTTTATTCTCTCAACTGCGCTTCGAGCAGTTGCATCTCTTTGATCCCTTACATCCTATGGAGTCTTGGGCACTACGCAGAGCTCTAAGTCTGCTATGAGTTGTTGTAGCTGCTGCATAAATTATGTGATATGCTCTACTTTCTATGTGACTCAATCCTCTGCCTTTATTTCTAAGACTGTCACAGAGCAAAGTGCTCTATTGACCGCTTCTTTCACTTCGAGTTGCTCCACGAGCAACTGTTATTTTCCTTGTTGTATCTGTTCTTTTTCTTCATCGAAATTTTCTTGGAGAGAAATCTTTTCCTCTTCTGCATCTCGATGTTGTTATACAAGTACTCCTTGTACTTGCGCCAAATCCTGGGTGGATTTTTCTATTTCCTCTTGTGCTCGTCGAAGGCGAGCTTCGACTGTATCAGCTAGATGGTGGAGTTGGGTTGGCTCATCTCCCAACTCTGGTTCTCCCGATGGCAGAGGTGCAGTGGAGACTACGCAGCCAGAGCTCATCTCCCAACTCTGGTTCTCCCGATGGCAGAGGTGCAGTGGAGACTACGCAGCCAGACTAAAGAGCCTGTTGTACCCCTCAGAGTTCAACTTCAATCCTATCATACATTTCTTCCTGCTTCATTCCTTGTTTCTCTGCTATCTCCAGTGAAGCATCATTCAGGGCTGCTATGATGAAGTCAAAGTCATTGGAGGTGAGGACAGTCTGCATCTTAGTCATGGTGGATTTCGATTTCTTCTGGGAAGAAGGTTTGGGGGGTGAAACCTTCCTCTTCTTCAAGGGGTCAACCGCATCTCTAGGTAGTGTTACTTCGCTTAGTCTCTGTTCAACTTCTACATCATTACCACCCCCTCAGTCAGGTGGCATGGAAGTAGTCTTCCCTGAGGTGTTGCTTAAGTTTTGGACCTCCTTAGTCTTCTTCTGCCTGTTGGTTCTGGATGTATTATGTTCTTTATGAGTTTCTTCTGGGCTGTCAATATCAGATATCTCTACGGGGTTGGCAGGGATAAGGAGGACAGTGGACCATTCCTTAGTGATCTCCTCAAGTTCTTCTTCTGTGAGTTTGTAATATGACTGGAGTTTCTCTTTATGTTCATATTCTCGCGCTGTAATGTAGACAAAGTGTCGATATGCGCTAAACTTCATTAGTGGTTGGAACCTTTGTAAGGTGTTCGGGGTCATGCGAGGCTCAGCTTCGATGGCTCGCTTTAGCTGGAGGTAGTATGTATGGAACTCAGCATTTGACTGCCACTGTTTTTTCATATTAGTTGAATACCACAGGGTAGAAAACTTCACGCCAAGCGGTTCAAACGGTTCTATGTCGGGTAAGGTCGAACCTTCTGGCATCTCCCAGGAAACAAATTCAATGAGGACCAAGAGCCAGCTGAAATGAAATTCATAACCCTGATCCTTTTCTTCTCGACAATCTGTTTCCAACTGGTTAACTAGGTACTTCACCCAGTTCATCTGTAGGCCTTCTGCACACCTCCCTACAAGGTCAACGACAAAGCCGGTGACCTACATAGGTCGATTCTTCCTTACTAATTTTCCAGCTATCAATTGACATGCTATGCGCATTGTGCCACTCTGGATGGAAGCTACCTTGTAGCCTCTGGTTCCCTTCTCAACGTCACCATATGTATCCTTGATCTTTTGTGCTAGTGTGTGATCTGCGGATTTTCCTGGATAAAATTCCTATGGGTCAGGTCCTTGCATACTCAGGCCTATGATCCTATGGATCAACGTTGGTTCAATTGTAATATGCTGGTCTAGCCATAAGTAGCCACCATGTTAACATGATAGTATCATCTTGACATAGGCGTTGACTTCCTGGTGTCTTCCGAAGTGTGGGATCTTCATGAAATTCAGTAGGGTGGACTGCACAAAGCTCATTGTCCACGACTGAGGGATGATCTTTGAGTTCTTCCCTTTTCTTCTAGTTAGGTACTTGTATGGGGTGAGCATACCATAGATATTGCAATCTCCAAGGTTGAAGTCACTGAACTTCAATGCTGTGATCTTATCCTGCTCTACTCGAATTGCATGTATTCCTTTCGGGAGGTACGCAATGACTATGGTGTACTCAAAATCTCGTGGCACACTATCACGATTCATCACACCAACTAGAGGCGAGATGTAATCGGGCAATATGGATGGAATCAACTTCATGTTGGCTAGGTCGTCTCTGTGCTTGGTTCTCTTCTCTACTGTTGGTCAGGATGCCCTGATCCATGAGCAGTCTACAGAGAGGCATGCACCATTCTTGTCGATGAAGCTTGTATACTTGCAGACATCGACATGACTCTTTCAGTCATGAGGTCGATCAGAAATTCTTTGACAACTTTCTCTGCATCACTAAACTCGTCCGATATACATGCTGGAGGTTGAAAATATCCGGTTCAAGGAGTAACTTAGACACTATAATGGGATAGAGGGAAATAATGTAATGATCACTGTGTAAAATCAACAAGTTTGTGGGCGCAAATTCACAGTTAACAAAAGTTTTCTCGATGCATTGCAGAATGGGATAAATAGATAACTTGGAAATGAATTGCTTGCAACGGTTGAAAAGCCTTCATTAACTATGTTCTTGTCTATTATGGCATGGTTCAACGGTCTGGTGGTGAACCATAAATGCCTTTCTACCCATTCGAAGGGTCAGATGAATGGTTATATTATTCCCAATGACTATATTGCTTCGCCATGGCGAAGTGCCATGTGACGTTGTTCTGTTATCCCGACGAAGCTCCAATTTTGCAAATTTTCCTTCTGCGAATTTCCTCTTGGAACCTTCTATAACTTGTCGATCTTAGCTCTCTTCTTACTTAGTTTTCGAACCTTCTATAACTTGTCGATCTTAGCTCTCTTCTTACTTAGTTTTCTAGCTTTCTTCCCAGTGAGCTTCGTCTCGGTATGCCTTTTTCCATTCTGGTTATTATATTCTTTTGGCATAGTTACTTCATGTTGTTGATACATTTTCCTAAGATTCAAGGGTGGTACTTCTTCTTTAGCTGGAATAGGTACTTCAATATTCTATAGTTCTTCTAGTGTTCTTGCAACTTTGACATCCGAGTCTCTGGTGTTAAATAGCTTCAATCTGTTCTCTTGTTCTTCAATCAAGTGTGTGACCCTTCTAGTCATGAAATCTTTTAACTCTTGTTTCTTCTAATCTAAAAATTATTCTTCTTCTTCTTTCCTTTTGGCCTGATCTCCTTCAATCCAAGGTTTTCCTAGTAACATGGTAAATGGGGCACTGCTCTCAATAATTTTAATAATCTCAAAATCTTCCTCTGTCAAAGTTCCATTGGCATTCATAGAAATCTGTGTGAGCTTTCCACATAGGTTTATCAACTTTCCTCTAAATATCCCTATTCCTCCCAATGAAGGAGTCATAGTAGGCTTCCCTAAAAGTTTCCAACTTCTTTCTATCATGATATTCAACTGTGTTTCCTCATCTAGAACATAGTCAATGTCGAAGTCTCTTATTCTTGGCTCTTCCGATCTCACGTACTTCAATATTCTATAGTTCTTCTAGTGTTCTTGCAACTTTGACATCCGAGTCTCTGGTGTTAAATAGCTTCAATCTGTTCTCTTGTTCTTCAATCAAGTGTGTGACCCTTCTAGTCATGAAATCTTTTAACTCTTGTTTCTTCTAATCTAAAAATTATTCTTCTTCTTCTTTCCTTTTGGCCTGATCTCCTTCAATCCAAGGTTTTCCTAGTAACATGGTAAATGGGGCACTGCTCTCAATAATTTTAATAATCTCAAAATCTTCCTCTGTCAAAGTTCCATTGGCATTCATAGAAATCTGTGTGAGCTTTCCACATAGGTTTATCAACTTTCCTCTAAATATCCCTATTCCTCCCAATGAAGGAGTCATAGTAGGCTTCCCTAAAAGTTTCCAACTTCTTTCTATCATGATATTCAACTGTGTTTCCTCATCTAGAACATAGTCAATGTCGAAGTCTCTTATTCTTGCTTCAAGGCATTCTTTTTCTTTGAAGATCTACGATAAGATGAAATGTCGGTGGTCATTCAGGGTTTATTTTATCTGTAGCAATACTTTCTCTGATTCTTTCTAGGGTTCTTCCATAATCATGGTTTTTGGATCTTCCTTAGGGTTTTCTTTTCTCATGTCCATTCCTTCAATCTTAGCAATCATTCTAGGGCAATCCAATACTTCATGGTCCATATTTTTGCAACAAAGACAACTAGGTCTTCTTCCAGGGAATTCCTTAGCAAGATATCCTGGTTTTCTGCAACTGTAACAGAGGGTTAATCCTCTCTTTCTTTTAAATGATTCCCATCTCTTCCTATATTTTGTGCTAGGGTCATAGTAGCTAACCTGCAAGCATTTCTTTCTATGATCATGCATCCACTTGTTAGTCCAAACATTCTTTCTATGCATAGGTATAACATATCTTTCACTATTCTTATCAGATCTAC